>JAJMAW010000042.1:0-110920 GCA_030565085.1 Sugiyamaella pinicola | reverse complement strand
GAGCTGCGCTCGAGGGCTTGGATCGTGGCCATCCGGTGAAAGGCGAGCGAGCTTCTACGACCTTAGATCTAATGGCCACGATCCAAGCCCGTAGAAGCTCGCTCGCCTTTCACCGGATGGCCACGATCCAAGCCCTCGAGCGCAGCTCGAGCTACGGGTCTGGGCAGAGCCCAGCCGCCGGAGGCAGCAGGGGGAAATTCTCGATTATGCAGGGACACCTGTCAGCGATAAGATAAGAATACTGCTGTAATCCCAGGTAGTAAAAAGAGCTCAGATGCCCTTCTCCGTGAGAGATGACAGGTGTTGTAGGTATAGTGGTGATGGTGATGCCCTGCTATATATTGGCTAGATGACATGTGTATAGTAAGTAGAGTCTCAGTTGGTATCTATATATATCAAAGACTTTTTTATATATATATATTCATTCTTATATCAGCATCACTATTAAGATGGTTGCAAAAAGTGGCTTTTATACATCTACTACCCTTACCCCACTTGGAGCCCGATAATACAATATTGTAAACTCCCAACCGCTGCAATATAGGCTATAATGGTAAGTTCGAGCCCTGTATAAAGTGATATACACTCTCCAGCGGTGCCAGTCTCGTCTGAAGCCAGCCTGCTACTGCCGGCTCAACTACTGTATTCTTTAACAATCTGACCTTGAACTCACGCCCAGCTCAGTTCGCTAGCGCTGCCAGCTAAGGGGGCGCTGGTTCTTGTTTCCGGCCGCCACGTCCTCTCTACCTCCCAACCGCCACCTGCTACCGCCTGAATCCCGTTCGTCTCGCGGCTTGAACCCACGGGTCCAGCCCAACAGCCTTTCCGGCCGCCTATCTCCTCCTTACCCTCCCTCAACTTCAACGACCTTCAAGAAATCTCAGCACTCAGCACCACCACACGAGTGCACATATTGCAGAAGTTTTTGAATTTTTTTTTTGTTTTCTTTGACATTCTCTTTCTCTATTTCAGTGTCGTCATAAAATTTTGTACGTGTGTGAAAGAAACTGGTAAGTTCTGTTCGAGGGATACTTGGCTCCAGCTGTGTGCCAACCAATATCACGACGATAGCAGACAAATGGGCGAAGCGAACCCAAGGGTCTGTCTGGGATGAGCCCGGACCGGACAGGGCGAGTACAGTATTAACAATAACACAAGTTTAATAATGGGAGAACCAATTAGAAACAGACGTCTCAATGATCTGGCCAGCGCGCCAACCCCTCAAAATACCCCTTCTACTGCCGTATCTTCCTTTGCTGGCAGAGGAGCTGGGTCGGGTGCCCCTACTGTATCTACTATCCATGAAGAAGATGGCGGACTTGGTGGTGCATTTGCAAACAATCCAGCACTTTTATCCATGATCCAGGGAAAACTAGGAACTTTGGTTGGCAAATCGTCTGGTTATATCGAGTCACTGCCTACTGCAGTTCGAGACAGAATCAGCGGTCTTAAAGGAGTTCAGTCGGAACATACTAAACTGGAAGCCCAGTTCCAAGAAGAGTTGCTTGCTCTAGAGAAAAAGTACCACGCTAAATATGAGCCTTTGTACAACCGTAGAGCAGAAATTATCAAGGGAACTATTGAACCAAGTGTAGAGGAAATCGAGGCTGGCAAGGCCATCGAAGAAGCTGAAGAAGACGATTCAGAAGAAGAAGATATCGACGAACTTGACGAAGATGAAAAGAAACAGAAGAAGATCGCCGCTAAGTCATCATCTGTGAGTAGTGACGAAATTGAAGAAAAAGATGAAGAGAACGATATCAAGGGCATTCCCGAATTCTGGTTGACTGCTCTTAAGAACTTGCTTCCTGTTTCTGAGACTATAGCCGAACGAGATGACGAAGCTCTTCACTACCTTACTGATATCCGCATGAAATATCTCGATCGTCCCGGATTTGCTCTTGAATTCGAATTTGCGGAGAACCCCTATTTCACAAACAAGGTCCTCACCAAAACATACTATTATCAGGAAGAGACCGGCTATGGTGGCGATTTCATCTACGACCATGCTGAAGGCGACAAAATCAACTGGACCTCGCCAGAGAATAATCTTACTGTAAGAATCGAAAAACGTAAACAAAGAAACAAGCATACCAAGGCCACCAGAACCATTGAAAAAACCATTCCCGAGCCCAGTTTCTTCTCTTTCTTTTCACCACCCAAAGCCCCTTCATTAGAAGGCGACGATGATGATGAAGAGGACGATAACGAAGCTGAGTATCCTGAGGACCTTGAACAGCAGCTGGAACTGGACTATCAGCTGGGAGAGGAGATCAAAGAAAAACTCATTCCCCGCGCTATAGATTGGTATACTGGAGAAGCTCTTCGCTATGAAGATATTGATGAGTTTGAGGAAGAGGATGAAGAAGATTTCGACGAGGAAGATGACGACGAAAATGACGACGATGATGACGATGACGATGACGACGATGATGACGACGACGACGAAGCTTCATCGAAGCCCGGTAGCCAGAAACAACCTCCTCAAGAATGTAACCAATCTTAAATCAATCCTTTATATGGTAGTACTAGTATAATGAATTTAATATCTTTTTTTGAAAGGTCCATTGGAGATGGGTGGAGCCAGATCAAGATCACCGGTGGCCATTCAGTCAAGATACCGAGCAGCTCGCGAAGCGAGCACAACGGGTCTGGGCAGAGAGCCCAGCCGCCAGAGTGCAGAGGGAGCTTCACATGGTGATTGTGGCCTAAGGTAAGTGACATGTCAGCCGTTTAGCTATCTGCCCCTGGTGTCGATCACGGCATACAGCGTATATATAAACACTCATGATCCTTGTAATTCTGCTAAGATTGAAAGGCCAGTTCTGTGGTTTTACAAGTTATATAATGCATAAGTAGGTGAGATTACTTCTAGGCTGGGACGGTCTGGGCTTGTACCATCTCATGAGCACAGAGTACTAACGTGGGTAGAATGTCACAAGAAGAGGAGAAAGCTGCTACTATTCCCGATCTTAATTCTACTCCCATTTCCGCTAGATACGCTTCTGAGACAATTCTACTAAAAATTGCTCCTGCTCCTTCGTTACTACAGTGGCTGCATTTTTTCTTATTTCTCTTAGCATTTTACTACTACGCCTACGATTTTCTCGTCAGCAGCTTCATGATCTGTTTTTATTTCTTTTGTCTAAGTCTGTTCCTTCACTGTCTGTTCTTGTACAGTATTGCTCAACAATTTTGTAATATGGTTCTTATTTTGATTTAATTTTGATTTAATATATCTTCTTCTGCGCTTACCCTGATATGTCACGTGCATATACAGCGAGAAAGCTAGCTCGTTAGTCTGTATAACATTAGAGCTCCTTGAAAGTGCCATTCTAGTCAATGGTCTGGCATGGGCGATGATTTAAAATACTTTTATCTCAACGATTAGTGGACGAGCTACCTGAAACGTTATTCATCTACTTTAGATGAACAGCTGCTATAACATTACTTGGAAGATCAGTGCTTACTGGTCGAGTCAAATTTATAGTGAGACGCACTGAGTGAACTAATAATCAAGCGTTTCACAAATTCACGCAGGGGCATTATATTGTCTATGATATGAAGAGCGAGCCTCGAGAAAATAGAACATTCAACTATCGGCTTCCCCAATCGTCGTGGAAAAGCACTATATTTTTTGCAATATTATATCAAAATCTAAGGAATAGCCATAGTACCAGGGTGTGAAAGACACCATATTATCTAAACGTTCCTAGGGCATAGAGTTTACTAGGAGCCGGGGTTTTATGGATGAATATCAATTGGAGAAATAGCATTCAAGACTATGGATATGTTCCGATGATGTGCCCGGCAGCCGGATAAAAGCGGATTGGTAAATGCTGTAATCTATTCACTCTTCGAAACTCAATCCTATCTTATTCATTAAGAGCATTCCTGAGTTCAATTCATCGAATCTCATAATTACAGAAAAAAAATATTTATTTATTTACTCTGGATTCTAAACGTCCAATAATATACTCCATTAACTATTATTATTTAGTAGGCTTGACAACGAGGTTATCTAGCTCTTGTCTCTCCTTAGCAGCAGCTTCAGCTTCAAGAATGTATGGCAACAAATAGCTGGTATCCTATAACCAAGAGTTAGTTGAGACCATATAATACACACACTAAGAACTTACATTTTCAGGCTTCAGTTGTTCATGCTTAGGTAAAAGTTTGTGAGAAAGAGAGAGTTGGAAAGCAGTCGCAATACGATAGACACGCTCATACGACTCCTTAGGGGGAAGACGGCGAATAGCGGCTTGCATGACGTCGTTTTCTTCAATGAATAAATCTTCTGTCTTAAGACCCATCTTTCTATATCCACCTAATTCGGTGAAGACACGGGAAGCAGGCACAAAGACGCTCTTGAGCAATGGTTTGCTCAAGATATACTTAGAAATAGCTTCAAGCTGAGTGAAAGTGGACATTGCTTATAATGTGCAAACAAAGTTGAATAGTCAGTCCTCGAGTATTTCGGAAAGGAACGATGATGTGATGTCTCTGCGTATATCGTCAAATTGGCGTTAACAAGTTTTTGATAGTTTTTGATTGGTGCTTCTTTCTACAGCCGGTACAGCGTACGGCTGGAGGAAGAGACTTGCACGTGATCAAAATACCCTAACCGCCAAATCATCTCCCTGCCTACGGAGCTCCCCAGGGCTCAAGGACTAGAGCATGAACCAACTGATACAACGAGTTTACAATATCAGTATGGGTATCTGACATGGGCCAGGACACTCACGGCCTACTCACTGGCTATTGAAATGGGCTGGAAGCAGGTGCGTGGAGGTACGGCGTTGGAGATCAACTATTGACATGAAATTTTATTTTTTCCTGCATGCTAGTTATATACTAATAGTAGATGAGAGTTGACCCCTGAGCATCTACTTGGTTGAAGGGAAAAGAAAGCAACAGGCAAATATGAAAAGCAGTTTATCAGGCTCGTTCTGGTGCAGAGGCTCAAGTTTTTTTGCCAATTCTATTAAGCTAGAAGCTAGATCGTCAAGTGGTGGTGGTAGTAGTGGTCGAAATGATTTCAGTCGCAGTCGAAGTAACAGCAAGCGTGGTCGAGGTAATTCGGTGGGAGTGCCGAATAGAGCCCCTCTTACTGAAGTGACTGGTAAAAATTTCCCTAGTGAGGGAAAAAGCTTTGATAGATACTTTGTGGCCCCAGAGACAAGAAAGAAAGCTTGGGAGGGACAAGATAAAGACAGTTATTACCGAGACAAGTACTCGCATGTTCATGCCCAGCAGAAGAAGGAACGAGAAGAGAGAAAGAAAGTAAGCCCCTATAAGGCAGCGAGATCATTTACGAAAAACAAGCTTGGAAGATTCGAACATGCCAGTCGGCTGGGAATCACTCCTAAGAAGGAGCCCAATATTTTACTCCAAAGGAAAAAAGGAACTAGCGGCCAGTCTTCAGAAGATGATGCCAATCAGAACATAAGGAGGAATTTTGCAAGGGTGTTTGCCGAAAGTCTCGAAAAAGACCCTCGTCGAGAATTCATCTACGGAACTGGGCCAGTTCTTGCTGCGTTACAGGCCAATAAAAGAAAAATATTAGCATTACATACCCGGGATAGAAGAGATGATATACCTGAACTCATCAGAGACATATGTAAATCTCGAAAATTAACAGTAGAGTGCAATGTTCCAAATGCGCATTTAAATATTATGACAAACAACGGTATTCATAACAAATATGTTTTAGAGGTGAGACCATTGGCAAGGAGACAATTGGTCAGTTTGGGAAATATTTGGGAAAACCAAGTTGAATCTGAACAATTGGTGGAAAAGAAACTTCCTATAACCGAAGTAGAGGATGGCAAGATTGTTTCCAATGATGTAGCCATCTCCCCCAACCCCCAAAAATCGTTCCCATTAGTACTCTTTGTTGATGAGGTAACGGACGCTCATAACTTTGGAGCTATTATTCGGACTGCTTATTATCTTGGTGTGGATTTCATTGTACACACTGAAAAAAATAGTGCCAAGTTGTCTTCGGTTGTTGATAAGACTTCTGCAGGTGCGATGGAGCACATTGAAATTTTCAACACTCCACAGCCGTTAAAATTCTTTGAATTAAGCCGGGAAAACGGCTGGAATATTATTGCTACTAGTGTGGTAGGAGAAGGCGCCACTGATAAAATTGTACAAGTAAATCCAAGTGATCTGAAAGAATTACTTAAAGTTGCTCCCTGTATGCTAGTTATTGGATCTGAAGGACAAGGACTGCGAACCAGTCTACTTCAAAGATCAACTCATGTTGTGACCTGGAAAGGGTTCCAGGATGTAAATAAGTTGGATTCTCTTAATGTTAGTGTTGCTAGTGGATTGATCTTGTCGAAGTTTTACGGGGATCAAGCATTTGATAATTAACTATTAAACTATATAATGTAAATAAACAACCCTTTCAAAATTAGTTCAACAAAAATTGCTATCATAATGGTATACAATTATTGAGAATCATTTAAATAAATAATTTTAATATCGAGTGTATCCTAAATCCCCTTCCATCTCATTACCGTCAGTTTCTTCGCTAAGAAATCCGACAGTTTTAAGAATCAACTCTGGTCCTGCTTGTCGAAAATAAAGCAGATCCTCCTCAGTTTTTGCTAAGAACATTCCTATACATCCCAATGAATTAACACTGCGGCCTTGAATCCTTTCCGTCTTTCTAGGAACTGCCATCATCCACTTTTCAGTGAATAGGAAATTGTATGAAATATAATCCGAACTGTTTTTTGCCAGTGTAGTCATTACACGAGCCATAACTGTGGAATACCGGAATGCCAATTCTTCACCAGAAAGTTCGTTTGGAGTAGGACAGATGAAATGAGCAAACTGATACCTATCATCGCTTAATGGAGCGTCACCAGTTTTGTAGAATGGAATTTCACCTAGATGCATTTTTTCAATTACGTGATCAGGAAATGGAGAGAACTTTTCATCAGGAAACTGTAAAAACTGAATATGTTTATGAGCTACTGAAGCGCCAGAATTGAATCCAGAATTGAAAAATCCAACATGACGCTTACCAGACTGGTTATTAGCAGCAATTAATACTTCATAGGCAGCTTCAAGATCGTGTTCATTTAATGGGCTCGTTTGACGTTCAAATTCCTTGGTAACAAGGAGGAAATGGTTTTTCTGTACAGCAAATTTGTTCAAAACAATCCGATATTCTCTTTTCCCAAATGATGGAACCACTAACAGACTAGCATCTGGTGGTAGCCAAGGACTTTTAACCCCGATAGCTGATGACTCTGCTTCTGGTTCTGCTAATTTTGCACTGGCAGTAGTGGTGGGACGTTTTGCCAGTGCTGTGGCCAAGGTATATCTCACTTGTAAGCCATTGACAGTGTCTGGAGTGATTTCCGATGGAGTATATACTAGGCTACCATCTTTGACTGCCTCATCGAACTTCTGATCCAATTGTTGATAAAAATCGGCTGGTAAAGATGACATTAAACGATGGTGATAAGATTTACTAATTAAAGATAATCGAAGTAGTGGTCGTTTAGTATAGAATAGCATGAGCTGCTGCTGCTTCTGCTTCCCTAGTGAGCAATAAGCTCCAAGAGATTGTTATGTAATAATATGTAATAATTGATTTCGAAGATAAAAAAAAAAGCTTCTGAGGCTTGGCTTTAGGACACGCGGCTTATTCAAACAGAGCCCTATATATCACACGTATCTTTCACACTGTTTATTCACATCTGAACTTGACTACTGTGATGTCATAAAAATTCAACAATTTGTAATAAACACACCCCTGATCATCCAGCGGCCCAACATCCTCTCGTAATAATAGTGCTATCACTATCGCATATCCTGTATATTTGTAGAACTTGTCCGCGGAACAACTGCTGCGCCAGCTTCTGCTGCTGACTCACACTGTTGTTGGGATTCGGATGGCTGGCGGATCAGAGACGGAATTTATATATTATAAATATATTATGCTGTGGTATTACTCTTATCGTTTATCCAGTTCCGAGGCAAATAGACGGAGATTAACGGGGTTAGGGTACCACTTTACCGGTCAATTTTCACTAATTATTGAATTATTATAGACGAAAAAACGGCAAAACGAGGGGTAGAAGTTTGGGGAAATTGTATATACCGAAGATAATCCGACCAACGGTAGAAAGATAACCGAGAGATCAATATTGGTTTGTAACATTTTTTTATTTTCTTTTAAAAAAATATTATTGACGACAAAAAATCGATAAGAGTATTTTTCTATTTTTCTATTTTCCGAATCAGAGTCACTCGTTCACAATATATTATTCTCATTTTTGGTGATTTGTTTTATTAGTTGAATGATATCAGTTACACGACCATGACCAGTGCTCATCGTCGAAGATTATCAGCTGGTGCAGAAATCGCTGGAATCGCTCAATATGACTTGAAGATCTTGAATCCTGGTGATATTGTCATCAATGTGGAGGGAGCGTTTATTGTCGACGAAGACCAAGTTGATGGCAGATTGACTCCTCCTGATACTAGAGATATCGCTCTACCTCATCATAATGGCAAAGTGTCTCATATTGCAGTAGATATTGGCGGGTCATTAGCAAAGGTTGTTTATTTTACAAAGAACAAGCATGGCAAGGGTGGCCGTCTTAATTTTACTAAATTTGAAAGTGCCAAGATTGACGAATGTATAGACTTTATGGAATCATTGATCAAGAGAAATGGCAGCAGTAGCAGCAGCAGAGATAATGATACAGTTCAGCACCATATTGTGGCTACTGGTGGAGGATCCTACAAGTTTTATGATTTAATGAAAGGACGACTGGGTGCCGACGTATCAGTGTCAAGAGAAGACGAAATGGAATGTCTAATATCGGGATTGGATTTCTTTATCACCCAAATCCCTGAAGAAGTGTTTTGTTACTCTGAACTAAATCCAATGAGTTTCCCATCAAGACCGACCAATAAATACCCCTGTTTATTGGTAAACATTGGGTCGGGTGTTAGTATGTTAAAAGTTTTGGGACCCAGACAGTTTGTTAGAGTCGGAGGTAGTTCATTAGGAGGCGGCACTTTATGGGGGTTATTATCTTTATTGACAGATGCCGATTCCTATGATGAAATGCTGGAAATGGCAGCTGCTGGTGAGAATAGCAACGTTGATATGTTGGTAGGAGATATATATGGTACTGATTATTCAAGAATTGGTTTGAAGGCTTCGACAATTGCTAGTAGTTTTGGTAAAGTTTTCAAAAAGGCAAAGGAAGAAACCGACCATACGAACCGACAGCGGATTTTCCGTGAAGAAGATATTAGCAGAAGTCTGCTGTACGCCATTAGTAATAATATTGGACAGATTGCATATTTACAAGCTCAGAATCATCAATTAGAACATATTTATTTTGGAGGTTCATATATCCGAGGACATCCTCAAACTATGCATACATTATCATATGCAATTAATTTCTGGTCAAAGGGAGAAAAGAAAGCATATTTTTTAAGGCATGAAGGATATCTAGGAGCAGTAGGAGCATTTATGCAAAAGAAGCCTGCTGATTGGATTGACGGCAACGAATAAAGCGAAGAATTGTGGATCATGGGTGGGCGGCTGGCAAAGAAAAAGTAGATAAAAATATGTATATACTAATTAGCAAATGCATGAACGATTAATGATCAATAGATTATATACTTTGTTTGATTCGCTTTACAAACAGCTCTGCTTGCGTCGATGGTGGTGCTTTTGATACGTATGCTAGTGCTTCTTTTATTGTCAGAGGTTCGACATCAGAAACGCTAGATTGTGGAAGAAGTTCACCTGTTAGGTCATTAATAAATAAGTTGAAGCTTTTTGATGGACAAGAGACAATGGCGAACTTTACTTCTAGAATTGTGCTTCCATCCGACCCATGAGAAGATACCGAGACGTCGAAATCCTTTATTTCAGATAATTCCAGTAAGCACTCCACCATGCTCCTATAGAAATTAGCAGTGATTTCCATATCTTTATCGCTTGTTTTCATCTCTTCATTACGGATTCGCACCATTTCTTGGGCGCTTTTATCCACGTTGTCACGATGACTGCGAAGTTTGTCAATGTCCTTTTCTAATTGCAACTGCATAGCCAGGGCTTCATCGATCGATTGGTTTGTTTGTAATAGTTCACGGTCAAGTTGTTGTAACTCGGACAAATAGTCGTGTTCTAGAATACCTAGTTCCTCTACCGATGTTATGTTGAGCTCTGGGTCCGAGTGATGAGGAATCTGTAACTGTGAATATTGTGATTGTAATTGTTTTAATTCCAGTTGCATTTTTTCAATCTCGCCATGAAGTGTATTCGTCTGGTGATTTGTTTCATTAACCAGTTTATATTCAGAGTAAACTTCTTTTGCCTGTTTATCCAGAGTCGCTAACAGCTCTTTGGACCTCAGTTTCTCTTCCTTGAGACGGGATTTTTTACCCTTTGTTTTTTCTTCAACATCCTTCATATCCCACTGCTCAACGAAAAATGGAGGGTCATTGATAATTGCTCGAAGAAACCGCTCTTTTGTTTCCTGTTCGAGATATGTCAATTTCCTAGTGTCGAATAGCTCTTCATACCTCTGAATATCAAGATCGAATTGTCGTGGGTTCGTATGGAGTTTATGTTTTGAATTCTTCTTGGTACCACCACTAGTGTTGTCTGAGTCAGGAGTTATCCTCTTAATATACTCAGACTTCAGCTGAGATATATTCAGATCGCTTTCTCTTATGGAATGAACGAGAGACATTTGGAGAGAGATTATGAACAGACAGATACAGGTTTAATCTCGTTGTAAACTTTCTCACATGAGAGCAAACTTCAACGCAATTTAAACAAAAAGGTAATTCTTTGGAATTAAACTTTTCGATTTAAACTTGGTTATTAATTGTGTTGTGATGATGATTTGTTACTCCTGACAGCTGGCTGCACTGTTTTTTGTTTACATTCTGCATAAACGGTTTCGGGTTTTCGCGCGTCGAGGAGAATGTACACTCACCCTGATGCGTTAATGGACCGATGAATGAAGGGAATGGCCCAGAACGGTACACACGGCTGACCTGCAAGCGATCAGGTTCGACTGGGTTTTTACCCCTGAACCCCTGAACCCCTGTGCCCCTGGTGTCTCCACTCCGCCCAGACCAGTAGAAACTGTGCTACGTGGAATTTGGCTCTATATAAGAAAGCTTCGCTTGAGTAAGACCGCCGCTCTCTGATGGCTGTTGGTGCAGAGCAGCATTTGCTCGTATTTGTGTATCCAAAGCTAGGATCTGAGACAGATAGCTTACCGTCAGATTCAAGCGTTTGATACTTTATGAGTATTGTAGGTAATCAATTGTCAGACTAACAGATAAATAGTAGTATATTGTACATGTTAATTGTTAGATATAAGAAGAATGGAAAGATATCGTATGATATATAATTATTATTGCATGTACGGCTGAAGCCAGTCCGTTCGCGAAGCGAGCACGAGAGGGTTTGAGGCGCGCGCCCCACTAGTGACGGCTGAATTCTGCATGAACACCCCTTTTTTTAATTTGAGCATCACAACTGTTATAGCTGGGCCTCCTTAAATTGACGTTTAAAGACTTGTGCCGCTATTGGATTTCAGTTAAGCGATGTCATTTTTTAATTCTTTTAGGTACGTGGGAAATCGAGGAGGTCGTGCTCGTCCTGATGCAGAGCGCGTTGTCTGCAATTGAACGAACGAGCAATAACACCGCTCGCTCTTTAAGGGAGGGAGCTTTGGCAGGGTCGATACTAACACACCTTTTTAGAGGATTTGGACGAAGCACCAAAAAATCTAAACCAGTCGCTCCGGCTGGCCCGGTAGCATCTGCTGCGTCTGCATCCTCCACTTCATTGGCTTCCAATCATGATCAGTCCCACAACTCACTGTCTTACAAGACAAGTTCATCAGCATTGAGCAGTGGATCCGGGTCTACGACGGCAGCTGGTAAATCACAGGCCCAAGCCCAGAAGCCGCTGTTCCTTTGCCAGCCATATGTCCGTACTGCTCTTGTCAAGGGGAGTTTCCAGACCATTGTAATGCTACCGAAGTATGTCGATTTGAATGAATGGCTGGCACTGAATGTATTTGAGTTTTTCACTTATTTAAACCAGTTTTACGGGGTCATTTCTGAGTTTGTTACTCCTCAGACATGTCCTACCATGAATGCCGGTCCTGGCATCGACTACCTGTGGATCGACGCAAATAAAAAAGCGGTCCGCTTGCCAGCGAACACCTATATTGACTATGTGCTGACATGGATCTCCAACAAATTCGACGACCAAACACTGTTCCCAACTAAACAGGGAGTACCATTCCCCCCGCATTTCACTGGTGTTCTCAAAAACATCTACCGGCAGATGTTCCGGATATTCGCACATATTTATCACAATCACTTTGACAAGATTGTACACTTATCATTAGAAGCGCACTGGAACTCTTTCTTTGCCCATTTCATTTCCTTTGGCAAAACCTTCGAACTCTTAGACAGAAACGAAATGGTGCCGTTACTACCACTGATACAAGCTCTTGAAGCGCAGGGCAAGATTGCGTAGGCCAGACTATATAAGAATAAACTTGTTGCCTCTCGTACAGCTGTTCTTCCTCTTTCGCTGCCTCCGGCGGCTGGCCGCCCAGACTCGTAGCTCGGTTTTGCTCGTTTACCAAGATCCAACTACTACATGAAGCTGAGCTACTGATCTGGGCGGAGCCCCGCCACCAGAAGCAGCATAGAGGCACACAAATAATGCATTATAATGTAATGAAAACTATTTACAGTTAAATAATATATAATAATAATAATATATAATGATAATAAGTTAATGCAGACATAAAACTTCGTAATTCTCACTTTTCAGTTGTTCGTTTCGTCTATGAAAAGAAATATTTACTGCCCCGCAGCTGGTGAACGTCGAACTCTCCCTTTATCGGCACTTTAGTGATCTTCAGTGGCACCAGGATTCCCATCAATGACGAGTTGCGGCTACCATTGCCCAGCGATTCAAGGTTCTCTTCCGAATCCTTTTCTGCGTCATCTTCCTCCCCCTTTTCCACCTCCAGAGCCTCCTTCTCAAGCTGTTCAAAATTATCGGCGCCACTTCCTACATGCTCAGTGGATCGATACGAGGCATTCTTAGCTTGCCTCTTTTTTCTCACTCTTTTAGGCAATTGGTTCAACAAAGTGTCCAGTTCATGTTCTGATAACGATTCGATAATGCTTACTGGTGTTTCTGTATTCTCCCCACCCTGTTCCAGAGACTCTAATCGTTCATTTTCCATCTCAATCTGATCAGCTACGGTCAACCTTTTCTCGCAGCCATACTTTTGAATAGAGTATCTGTTCTGTGCAGCAACGATTCGGTGAGCAACCTCACAGTCCTTAGGGATCTCGGCGTATTGCAACATGCCAGTATACCTCTGCTCAAATTCGATACGCAGTTTGTCAATCAGATCAACTTGATGCAGCTCAATAAAACAGTCGCGGAGAATACGGTTCATCCTGTCGATATCACCGGGATGTGTCCAGTAAGAATCATGTACTGCGGCAAATGAAATCCCCTCTTTGCCACATCCAATGGCGGACATTAACATATGAGTAGCATCTAAGGAATGGATAAAATTAGGTGGGAATGCAGTTCTCTGCTTACGGCCATTGACACCGCGAAGAGCATATGGATCGGAGATGAATACGCTCTGCAGTGAAGTAATGACTTGCTTCTTTGTGTCTTGTCTATAAGGTTGGACAATAGGTAAACCTAATGGAGTCGTCCAAATAACAGAAGACATAAACTCGGGCCGATTCCCATTCTTCGAATTTTTAGTGGATACATTACCCATGTCAAGCCTTACAGAACGAGAGATTCTCGTTGCATTATCACCAAGCCAATCCTGAATCAAATGGGCTCCTTCAAACAACGATCTTACTGCACCAAGTACGGTCTTGGCAAGATACGCAGCAGTCGCATAAAGATAAGGTTGTTCAAGTCCAGCATCAGATAGTCTGCTTGAGATCTGTTGACGAGCGCCTACAAAGGTTACACCGTAAACATTGGTCATGACTGTTTGTTTAATCAGCTTTCTCGACAATTTATCCACTGCCAACTCAGCTTCTTTGTGTCCTTTTTTGGCATCTTCTTCTACACGCAATCGAACAATTTCTAAAACTCTGGAATAGACATCTTGTGGTTTAGAACTTGGAACTAGGTTGACCTCTGCTGCTCCTTCAACATCACCACCTAAAGCTGCATAGTGTTGAAGTCCGTTACAACTACCATCCATATGTACAGGGAGACGGCATTTGTATTTACTAGGGTCTTCCGTTTCGAGAGCGTTCCTAATCTCAATGCAGGTTGCTAGAGCCTGCCAGGGACTCTCTGCTTCCTGCCACCACTTGTTACCACTCATTGGATTATTCGCCGAATCAAGAATATTGTCGATATTCTCATTGGCAAACTCTATGCGGTCCTCGAAACTGTATTTATTGTGCCCAAACACATTTGCACAGTGCACTTTTAACCAATCGAGTCCATGCTCACCTAATTCACGGGATTCAAAAAACTTCAATAGCCCTCTCGATAAATCATTACCCAGATGGTTCAAATGAGGCGATAAGGGATACGCACGGCCACGGAAATCTAGGTTATGAGGCAAGTAGAATCGTTCGCCCAAGAATGCTCTAGCAATCTCCAATTTATAATTGGTATCACATCTCTGAGAGTACAACGCTTGGTTATCGTTAACAATTTGTCTACATTGACGAAGCCAGTCACGACGGACACTAGGGTCGGCATCTCGAGGAGGAGCAGGGGGTAACTCCGGATGTAATTCGACTCGTCGAGGGATATCTAAAAACTCTTTCCCGGTGTTCCAAACGTTAAGAATTACCTCGAAAACTTCCTTATTAATAGTCCAAGCAGTATTGCCTAAAACATTAAGACCTTCATAAACCTGATTAAGGGTACCTCTTTCAGAAGCAGCTTTGAGATAAGCAACTTGTTCGGGAGAATCTCTTGATCTCATCACTTTAGCTGAACCATACAAGTATCCACCTTTATTCCAGGCAGTCCAGGGACGGGGTTTGACAAGCATAGGAAGCAACTGCGGTTGAATTGCAGTTGCCATTGCTTCTCCAGACAGGTGCTTGGCAACTGATTTATGAACTTTTAATACTCCGACTCTACTACCATTATGGTACTGATAAGAGTGGTAAAATGCAGGTGCTTTGCCAATGACCATTTCACCAGTAATAGGATCCTTGCCATATACCGAGACTTTAGCAACTTGTAACAGGAGAGATATTAATAACGAACCGATCTTGGCACGAATGTGGAGAGGCCATGACGTTTGTACGGTACCAAGATCACTATTCTTGACAGCATTTTTGACAGACGTAAGAGAAGATTGATTATGGTTAAACCCTTTCAAAGCTTCCCTTTCACGTTGTTTAGCAATCTGCATTCTATATTCCATCTCAACAGTCTTACCAACTGCTAAAACCGCTCTTGCAGTACGCATTCCTTCCTGAACACCACCCGTCGAATTCAATTTTAATAGCTCTAACATGGTGATAGGGCCCAAATTTTCTGGCTTTATGAGCGTCAGAAACGGACCATATTCAAACCTATCAGCATAGCTGACATTTTGAGAGCTTGCACCGCTCTCCTTCTTTATTTTAGCAGGGATCTGGGATAAGGTTGAATAGTTGAGAACCTTTTGAACTCTAGCAAACTCTGCTTTGATTAATGGTAACATCTCTTTATTCCACTCCCATAGCAAAGTATCCAGAGCTTTATAAGTGACGGCCTGTTGGCTGCCAGTTTTTGATTTGTTTTGAATAGCGACTCGTATTTCGAATAGCTTTTTCCATTTTTCACGAGCGCCTTCAAACCCTCTAGATTCCACGCTCTGTTGTCTGACTTCATTATATTTCTCAAGTAATTCGCTAAACTCTTCTTTTTTCTCTTCTGGAAGCGAGTCGATTAATTTTACGAAATCCATATAATTTCCAGATTCGATATTTTTATCTTGAAGTAAAGGAGATAATTCATCTTCCGAACCTTCAAGTAAACCGGTCAAAGTATGACGGATTGTTTTTAAGCCGAGTGTTTCGGTGGGCAATAAAGAACTGACGCCCTTCTTCTCAATAGCAGGAATTAATTCTGTGAGTTCTACATTTACCTCCGTCGTTACCGACTCATTACGAGGACTGGTAGTGAATATATCCTCGTCCCTTGCATGACCTGCCTCTTCGCTCTCTTTAGCATTCAACGACATGGCAACAATGTTTCTAAATTTCGCATTGATATGCTCCAGAGACAGTTCGCAAATCTACCCCTTAGTTAGCACCTCTCTATCAAACCCAGGCTGCGATACATTCGTCTGTGGTCACAACACTCCGCTTCGTTGTCTTCTACTCACCTTTACGATGTCCATCATAGCACCCAGTCCAAGAACTTCGACATGGCCAAGAATCTCGGTCAGCGTTCCTCTTCGCGACACAACAAATTCACGCAGCTTTGCGGTGTCGTGTGATGAATAAATGCTTTTCAAAATGATTGCGTCTGTTACAGTATTTGGTTCGAACCTGGGAATCTTTTGTCGGATTTTCTTGATCCATACCATGCCAACGGACGAGTCACCAGGGGTTAATTGAACCAGTTTGTTTAGGTAGTTGTTGACTGCTAGTGTGATGTCAGTACTGGTGGCAATTTCGCTTAATCCAATGAGTACTGACTCTGCTCGTATCATATTACCAGAATCTATACATGCTTCAAGAAGAGTCCATAAATGTACATGATTCTTTGCAAACGAGTTTCTTGAAATCAGATCATTGGGCGACGACCACGACGTCTGGCCTTCAAACTTTACAGAGCCAGAACTTGGATTAGATGCTGCTGCATTCTGCTTCAGTCTCCAATTCAACAAGACGCTGTTGGGCGAAAACTTGCTGTTGCTACTGTTATCACTGACTGAAGAATCTAATAAAGAAGATGGCGGTAGAATCGTCCTTGGCTGATGCTGATGAGCTGGACTGTGTTCGTTGGCCACTGAATAAACCGGCTGTCGTCGGCCACTGCCATTACTGGCAGCACCGCCAACAGCTGTCATCCTTGACCGAAGCCTCGCACTTCTATGATGACTTAAAGCACCATTACTTTTCCATACTGATCTCATGGGTGCAAGAATGGTGTTTCCACTACCTCCAATAATAATAAATATACTCCTTGTCCACTAATTACCAAAAGATTATTATAATTTTATTGCTCTTCTTCCGTTCTTGAATTATATTCCTCCTGTATTGCTTTATTGACCCCTCTAATTTTTTTATTTTTATTTTTGGTGTTTTGGTATAAATAAAATGAATGATGTTCCGGTACTATAATTTTTTTTGATGCTGAAATTTCGTTATCAGATTTTTTTTATTCAACTCTCGGGTCCGCTCTGCTCTAGCCTGCAAATGGTCAGCCGTACTAACTGTTAACTGTCTCCTCTGCACGTGACATTTCCAGCCCGCCGTGAAGAACAAGATGAATAGCTGAGACATCCTCACAATTCGGCGATCGCACTCGGCTTGGGGTCCTCCGTTCTGCCCAGACCCTTTGCTCCGCTTCGTGGAGTTGTTAGGGGCAGGATGCTCCTTATCAGTATCCGGTGTGGACAATAATCATGGTGGTCGGCAAAGCTTCGAGGTGGTGGAGTAGACAGAGTGTGATTGAGCTACGATATTTATGGGTGTGTACGAGTGTAACATGATTAACTATTGTACAGCTGCAACTATTGCTGTGAGAGCCATCTTTCTTTCTATTTATTCTTAAGCCCATCCGTAGTCTCACTTTGGAGCCTGAAAATGACGGCCGAATCCATGGCGCATGCAGCCTTGATAATGTGTCGAACAGAAATAGTAACCAGTAACAACGGTCAAGAAGGATGAAGTTGTGAGCGTCATATAGTAAAACAGGGAACTGCATCCTCGTATCGTTTACAAAAAGCCATCTCCGCTTAGGTCCCCTCGGCTTGGCTGACCTCTTATTCTCCTTACAACTCCACTAATCATACCTAAACTTACTTCCTGTTCTTCAACTTTAATAAGAGATTAAAGTTACGCTAGGGTTCCCGCAAAGTACCTACCCGATCGAGAAAACAGTCTGCGAAACGTCTGAGAAACATAGGTCTAGAAGCTATTTTAATGTCCTGTTCTGGAGCACCGTGTGTTTTAGAACTCTCCGCCAGAAACGTGGAACCAGAACTTTCACTACCCTCTTTTGGTAGGTGATGCCAACCGACCTATGGGGATGACTCGGCCTATCTATTGAAAGATCTATTTTTAAAGTATACTTTATGTAAGGTACGGTTTAATATTCGTGAAGAGCATTTTCTGTTTATAAATCTATTCTATAGGTTTGGGTCGGTCCCTCACCACTTGTTGCTGGATAAATAATAATGTTATTCCATGCCATAGTGAATCGGTTTGTCCTAGACATTTCGTCTCAGGAACGCCTCTTCATATAACTCTTGGTGTAACTACTCTTCCCAGGTATGTTTCACAAGCCACGGCACTGTGGACGACATTTCAAGAGCTCAAACAAGGAAAAGCACTTGACAAAATTTTTGTCAATTAATTTATTTCTCATTACATTACTTATATGATGCGTGAATGTTATTGTGAAAAGGAAAATGGAAAAAGGAGGAACATGGAGAAACAACATTATTGGGGTTGTTAGACCTGAGAATACTCTTTATCTTGCTCCCAAAGATGTTCAGACATATTTCCAGGCGAACAGCCTTCAGTTTGTTTCGCGTCTGGCGGCTTGAGCGCGGAGCTCCTAATGTAACATTCTGTGGTCAGATGGTGAAACAAAACATCTAAGACAGAAAGTTAGATTTTGCTAATTTCTCGAAGCCATGACTAGCAGGTCACATAATATCAACGGGCGTTCGAATGATCTAATCCAAGCCATGATGCCCTCTACGCCCCCTTTTGGCAGGGGCTCAGACAAAAAGCTGTGAGTTTATGTTTGTAAACTGTGTACTGCTACGAAAGAACTTTTTCTGATTCCAATATCAAGTCGTCTCTTCTTCACAAGCTATTGAGCAAGGGCCACCTACCGGGCCGTTTTCTTGTGCGGAGATAAAAACCCCAGTTCGTGTGGGCGAGATACCATTAACTTAAGCAGTAAAGTTTGAGATTGTTCCTGCAGATTCAATGGCCTAGGTCCGCATCGATTCAAAAACTCTAAAGTTATTTTTTATCCAAACTCTGCCCTAAGAAAATAGTGAACTACTATTGACTTAACGAATAGTGCCTCTAAGGGACCGGAAATTTTAAAAATAAAATAATAGCATGATTTAAGGCGTCCAAGCGATGAGTGTTTGGAGTAGGGATTATCCAAGCATTGAGAGACAGAGAGACTTGTTATAATAGTACCAATGCTCGCTGCCAAAACATCGTTCGACCTTTTCTTCTAAATATAAAAAAGGCTCATAACAGAAAGTAATATTATACAATGGACGATGTCAACCAATGGACATTACTAAAAGATGATCTTTTGCCTCCTCCTGAAGGATTGGGATTTATGGATGATTTCACAGGCACAAATCAACAGCTAATGGAAGGTGGGAGTAACAGTACAATCGTGGACCCGTTTCTTGGATCAGTTACATATCTGGAAAGACATTCCCCACCGCCTCCTCCATTGATTGGACCGCCTCCTGTAGGACCCATTCACGGCAAGAAGAGGATTAGCAGAGGAGGTACAAAACCTGATAGACCAAATGCTCGTAAGAGAACAAGTCCTGAACAAGCGTTGCTGTTAGAAACGTCTTTCAAGAAGAATCCAAAGCCTGACAAGGAAGGAAGAGAGGAGCTTGCGTTGCAAACAGGCCTTCCCAGTAGAAATGTGCAAATATGGTTTCAAAACAGGCGAGCAAAAGCTCGGTCAGTCCAAGAAGCAATGAAAAAACCCTCTAGACCAGAAGACAACGATGCACTACAATCATACTCTAGTCAATACCACCATCATCACAGCGGGATTCTTTCAGGACAAGGTCCTGGGCCCGGTCCCTGTACTCCTATTCGAAACAGCCCTTGCTTCGCAATGTTTGGAGATCCCTTTACCACACCTCCTAATCGATATATTCAGCAGCAGCAACCTCGATCATCGGTCCGGCAGGCCTTTCCTGTGTCTGCTAGTAGTTATGGTATCCCTATTTCTCCACAATTCCAGCAAAGTTCGAATGGTGGCATGAATTTCTTCTATGGCAGTATGACTGGGCTTCCATATCCACCTACAGAGTATTATCTGACTCCTGAAACATCGTCAACGGGGTTTCAAGTGTCTCCACAATTGGATATGTTTGATAGTGACTATAATGAGAGTGTGATTGTAACACCTCAATCTTCGTTAGTTTCGCCCATTTTTTCGCCTTACGGACAAGCTCCGTTATCGAGTTCAGTTGGATACTGCTCGGGATTTAGCAGCGGCGGCAGTCAGCAGAACCTAACTGAACTAGCCCCTTCGCCAAGTTTTGAAAAATTCCCTCATCAACCCAATAGTGAGCCAAGACTGTTGCAAAGACGGCGACCTCAATATGTCATGAACGATATCAACACTGCCACCTCTAGATTGAGAGGGTTGCACGGAGATGGGAACCATCACGCAAAGTCAGCATCTGCTACAGAATTGTTTTTCCATCCATCGCCTTTGATGAACAACAACTACCATAACAGTAATGTTCAACCATGGGTGGGCTCTTCTACAAGCCTTCGACCAATGACCAGTGAACTGCATCGCAGCTTCTCTGCGTCTGGGATCATCTCGTCAGAAGAGTTCGCATATGGCCGCTGTTCAAGGGCCAGCGATGACGACAGATCGGACCGTAAAGTCAGCTCCAGCTCGTCCGGGTCCAACGACTCGTCAATTGACACAGTCGATACAGAGGCCAGCGTAATTTCCGAGGAGAACGAAAGCGAAATGCAATGCATTCTGCCACTGACAACAGACGACATCAAGCAAGAAGATCTAGTAGCTTTCGGTGATAATTCACACCATCACTGCCACCCTCACGGTCACAATCACAATCACGACAATGGACAGAACGTCACTGCCCTACAGGAGATAGAGGACTTCTTGATTAACAAGGTCAAAGAGGAGGAAAACGAAGCAGAGGAGGAAGAGGAAGAGCAGGAGCAGGAGCCTGAACGCGAAGGATGGTAGATAGATATGCGTGTATATAGTATTATATTCTCTCGTTGACACTCCCTGATCTGCCTCCGGCGGCTGGGCTCTGCCCAGACCCGTAGCTCCGCTTCGCGGAGGGTTTGGACCACATACATCCAAACCAGCCAGGGGCCTGTGTGGTCCAAGCCCTCCGCGAAGCGGAGCTACGGGTCTGGGCAGAGCCCAGCCGCCGGAGGCAGATTCGTGGATGATCGTCGTGAGGTTTTTCCGAGCAGAACGAACTCAAACCTACCGTGCATAGATCCGGAAAAACAATTCTCAACCTTGTCTATTCGCTGGAGATTAACATTAACATGCGTAGGCGTGCGTAGGCATTATTGGAAATGTAACATGTTTGTGGTCCGGCGGGTCGTAGGCGTGAAGGCGTGAGGAGTATCCACGATCCACGCTTCTTCGTGATTCATAGGAGTTCTATGATATACTTGTACTAATCAGTTTGGGAGATATTCCGGCATGGCACGGCGGCACCTGATGAAGTGAAAAATTCTCAATCAGTCATATAACATTGTGAACTAAACAATGCAATTGAACGACCTTTTATTCTTCAGGTGAATGTTTATTTTCTTTTTGGAAGGTATGTTTTTTATTTATTTATTTATGTTTGGTTGGTGAACTGAAGGTAATGAAATGGTTGTTTGTTTGAGAATCAGTGGTAGCGGAATATTTTTCCAAGTAGTAGCAGCCGTAGAGGTAGTAGTAGTAGTAGTAGTAGTGATAGTGGTAGTGATAGTAGGTGGTGCTAATAGCAGCGGTAGGGTAGTTGTGAGTTTTTCCGTCCCGTCAGCCCAACAATGCGTCACCTGCCAAAACTCCCAACCACAAACTCCCAACACCTCAAATTCAAGCCCAGCAGAAGAAACCTGCCGCACCACCATACAAGGGTGGAAGTGGAATAAGACAGGCAGAATCAGCAGCAGTAGTAGTAGTAGTCGTAGTAGTAGTCGTAATAGCAGCCGTAGCAGCAGCCGTAGTAGTAGGCCTTTAGATATAACAAGAGAACGGCTAGAGAAGAAAAATGGCCTTGTTTTCCAGCCCAAACGTGAGAAAAATAAAAAAGCACACCACCACTACAGCAAAAATACACAACACACCACACCACTATACACAGAGTAGCACCACCGAACCACCCGCTCAGTACCAACCAGCACTTCAGCACAGCTCAGCACCAACTCAGCACAGCACGGCTCAGCACAGCACGGCTCAGCGCCAGCACCAGCACCAGCACTCCCAAACAAGCAGAGCTCGCCCACGCAGCATACAACTGAAAGATTTATATATAAAAAGGCACGCAACCTCCCAGTTGGGTTGATTTTCCTCTTCCTGAAATTTCTTTCTTTCTTTCTTCATACAATCATTGAATTGAATTGTTGAACACACACTGAAGAAAATATTTTCTCTCTACGAATAAATAAAATAAATCATGGCTATTACTAAGGTTCACTCTAGATACGTCTATGACTCTCGTGGTAAGTAATTGTGTTGTGGTGGTGGTGGTGGTGGTGATGGTGGTGGTGGTAACGTTGTGTGGTGAAATTGTGGTAGTATAGTGACGATGGTATTGCAGTAGTTGAGATGATTGTTGGTTTATGGTAATGGCCATTGCAATTGTTTTCAGAATTGCATCCTATTGGAACAAGAGCACTCATTATCATGGTTGCGACATAGCTATTGATCTGACACAGCAATTGATCTCAATGACGATACCAATTGCTTGCTCAATTCAATTAATTGGCTTGCGCCTGGCTTCATGACGGGGAGAGTTGTTGAGTTCTTTCACATTGTCGGATTCGGTACGAGCAGCCGCTATGAGACCATCCCCTGCCGAAGATCCATAAAGACGGCAATGAACTTAGACCGGGGCGATAACGTATGTTTCCTCGGAAAGGGCATTTCCGATGATTTTTCGTTCGAACCTCAGAGACGACCCTAGCCCACGGCAATTATACCATGGCCCGATACTACCACTATCCAATACTGACCCCTGATATTTCCCCACTGGGAGAACTCCAATATTCCCGCGAAGCGGGAACAACGGGTCCGGGCAGCGCCCGGCCGCCGGAGGCAGCCCAAGGCACACAGACCACTAACTAGCAATGTGCAGGTAATCCCACTGTCGAAGTTGAGCTTACCACTGAAAAGGGTACTTTCCTTGCCATTGTTCCTTCAGGCGCTTCTACCGGTGTTTCAGAGGCCCTTGAACTCCGTGACGGTGATAAGACCAAATGGGGTGGTAAGGGTGTTTTGACTGCCGTTGCCAATGTCAATAACGTTGTTGGCCCTGCTGTAATCAAGGCTAATTTGGACGTTAAGGACCAGGCTGCTGTCGATAAGTTTATCATTGAATTAGATGGCACTGACAACAAGTCGAAGCTCGGTGCTAATGCTCTTTTGGGTGTTTCTTTGGCCGTTGCTCGTGCTGGTGCCGCTGAAAAGGGTGTTCCTCTTTTCCAACACATTGCCGACATCGCTGGCACCCCCAAGCCATTTGTGTTGCCCGTTCCTTTCCAGAACGTTTTGAACGGTGGTTCTCACGCCGGCGGTGCCTTGGCTATCCAAGAGTTTATGATTGTGCCTACTAAATTTGAATCTTTCAGCGATGCCCTTCGTGCTGGCTCTGAAGTATACCAAAAACTCAAGACCTTGACCAAGAAGAAGTACGGTACTTCGGCTGGTAATGTTGGTGATGAAGGTGGTGTTGCCCCTGATATCCACAGTGCTGAAGAAGCTCTCGACCTTATTGTCGATGCTATTGAGCAGACTGGTTACACTGGCAAGGTCCAGATCGCCATTGATGCCGCCTCATCGGAATTCTACAAAGAGGATGTCGCCAAGTATGACTTGGACTTTAAGAATCCTGACTCTGACAAATCCAAGTGGCTCACTGGTGAGCAACTTGCTGATTTCTACATTGCCCTCATCAACAAGTACCCCATTGTCTCTTTGGAAGACCCCTTTGCCGAGGGTGATTGGGAGGCTTGGCAGAAGTTCTTCCCCCGCGTTGGTGGAAAGGTTCAAATTGTTGCTGATGATTTAACTGTCACCAACCCCAAGTTCATTGCCAAGGCTATTGAGACCAAGGCCGCTGATGCTCTGCTCCTCAAGGTTAACCAGATCGGTACCTTGACCGAGTCCATCCAGGCTGCTAAGGAGTCTTATGCCGCTGACTGGGGTGTCATGGTTTCGCACAGATCCGGTGAAACTGAAGACACCTTCATTGCCGATTTGTCGGTTGGTGTTAGATCTGGCCAGATCAAGACCGGTGCCCCCGCCCGTTCCGAACGTCTTGCTAAGTTGAACGCCATCCTCCGTATCGAGGAGTCTCTCGGCGACAAGGCTATCTACGCCGGTGCCAAGTTCCACTCCTCTGTTGCTATCTAAGCGCACATAACCACAAACCACGTACATAACAGATATCGCTTTTTAAGTATGTCATTGCCTGGCCTGCCTCCGGCGGCTGGGCTCTGCCCAGACCCGTAGCTCCGCTTCGCGGAGTAGCTGGGATCAAATGGCTTGCGAAGCGAGCCGCCGGTGGTAGATCTCCCCTGCGGCAAGATAAGATAAGGGCCGCATATGTAACTTCCGTCAGAAGTATCTACGCTATCATCGAGACGATCCATAGGTGGAGGGCTCCTGTCTGACATGCAGAACGAGAGGCCTAAGCAGTGAGCAGAAAGCTCCAAGAGATTGTTATGTAATAATATGTAATAATGATTTCGAAGATAAAAAAAAGAATGTGCGTGTGTCTTCTCGCTGATAACCTAATTCCTCTGGTTTCAGCCCTACATTGTTACCCTATATCATGATATATTTCTCCTATTCTTATTTTATCTACTAGTCAATGACAATCAGACAAGCTTTCTGTCTATGAGCCTAGCTTAGGGTACACGTAATTATCCGGACTTAACACGCGCTGCGTAGTAAGATATATTAGGTCTATGGTCTTCCTATATGTTCCTCGTAATGGACAAGACGGGCCAAGATTTGTTCTCGGCTCTACCGCTGGAATTGCGGTCCAAAATTCTGTCGTACCTTGATTTCACCGACATCAGGGACATCATTTTTACGTCACGATCGTTTTACGAAACTATCAGGTACGGGTGGGGGGTTGTGTCCTGTGTGGAGCTGCCGGCGGTTCCACACAGCTCAAAGGCCTTCAAATCGCTTCATAACGTGTTCTATCTGAACTTGGTTACAAATAAAGGGGCTCGCCCGTTGCAACGGCTCCAGCTCGTTGGAAAACCGACCTATGACGCCGTGGTCTGGATACTGCTGGATTACTCGCTCGTGAGCCTTAATCTGTTGGTACCATGTAGTGATATCCTCAAAGCTGTTGAAAAGCTAGGCCCTGTGAATAGTCTTCGAGAGTTGAGGCTTGGATTTGAAACACGCCTAGACATCAATGACCTGCAATGCTTGGCTGACCGGACACCAAATTTACAAGTCCTTGATATCTATTTCTATCATGGCTTCGATAGAAAGTATTACGAAGGGAAGAAGCCGTTCAGGAATCTATTGAGCTTTCGAATCTCTACTAAACTGAGTGATCGGTTCGATTGGTACCAGGTCAATGACTACCAGGTCAATGACTACTCGCCAGATTCTGTGATTACAAGTTTCCTGAAATTCACTCCCAATCTGTCACAGCTGGCGGTTTTGGGACATTTCTTCCAGAAAGAATTCCGGCCATCGATAAACTGTGTGGAACTGTTGCCGAATCTTTCAAGTATGGCTATTGAGATCCCTAGCCCCAAAGAAAGTGCCTACAGCCATTATCTTCCACCTATTCACGGCAACAGGTTAAACCAGCTACTCATTAAAGCTTGCAGTATATATTCGCATGAATCCTCTCAGACGACTGGCCCACTGATGAACGTAGACACGCTCTACTTTGACGGGCGAGGATGCATCCATGCTTTAGAATACTACGGTATTGGCGATAATTTAAAAACGCTGTTTTTGAAACCATTCTCCGACCTAAAAAACACCAAACGAATAACCCGACTGTGCAAACGGTGTCCAAATCTAGAGGAACTGATCGTTTTGTGGTTTAAAGCACCCGTGCCTTGGCTGGTAAAAATGGCAACAACCTATTGTCGAAGTCTACGCCTGGTGTCGTTTGCCACATTTGCTCCAGAAGATGATGATAACAACTACAATATCGAACTGCTATCTACTCTACACAAGCTGAGAGACATTTATTTATTTATAGGGTTACCAGACCGCGAGGTCGACTGGCTCACCGATCACGGATTCAACCTCTACAATGGCATGCATCATGACTTTGATATATTCGATAGAGGGTTCAATGAGAGGATATTTTTAAATAATTAACCCGCCAGTTGCTAATATTGCTCTCTGCTTCACCTCCAACGGGCTGGGCTCTGCCCAGACCCGTGGCTCGCTTCGCTCGTATAGCTCCCTCTCTACAAAATAATATTCGTCTATTTTGTACAACAAATCATCATATATGCAACGTTTTATGTCATAGTTTATCTCATCTATGCCTTTACCTTTCGTACGCCAGCATTAGTGTCTCTGAATATAGCATCGCCCTCAGCGTAACCACGTCCAGCGCCAAAGCCGATACCCAACCAAACAGGGAAACTCCGTCTTCTGAACAAAAGAACCGACGCAACAACACCAAAGCCAAAACCAAGCCCGGTCTTGATCAATGTATTGGAAATAACAACATCCCACTACACCCATTGTTAGCCCATGCTACGTACACCATCTGCTGTGCCTCCGGCGGTAGGGCAGACGACCCATAGCTCTTCTATGGGTCCCTGCCATCTCACTAATTATCATCACACCAGATCTACCCACCATCGCGTTGGCAATGCCATTACTTACCTTATCATTAAGGAGATTCTCAGATCTCGAAGCAACTGAACTGGTCTTGACTTCTGTGGACATTATGTGTATTTTGTGATGTGCGTTCCGTTCTAGGTCTACAAACAAACTGCTTCTGTTACGACTTCGCAATCTCGTACTATTAAACTTCGCTTCACCAAAATCCATTTCTCTGACCGTATGATTGGTTCATTATATTCCAGTAGACGGGATGCAGCCACTGCTTTTCAAGACAGCTGAGAGTGAAATATTCATACAACGAAGTATATGCCCTAACCCAACTTGACCGTGGCTTTTATCCCTACCTCCGGAGGCTGGGCTCTGCCCAGACCCGTAGGTCCTTCACTCGTTGCTAGTAGCTCTGATACTCCCAGCAGTCAGTCCCTGCTTGCTGCCTATAGCTGATGGACTCTGCGACCGGGCTCTTCCCAGTTACGTAGATCCGATTCGCTGGGAACGGTATGAGCTCCTAGCACGAGCGAAGCGAGCTACGGGTCTGGGCAGAGCCCAGCCGCCAGAGGCTGGACAGGGAGCTGGGGACAGCGACTTAGGTGGATATATCTATTATTTAAGAGAAACCAGCATTTTTTCTGGGTGTTCCACATATGCTTTCCACTGGGCTACCATGCGAGCCATGGTGACACCGTCAATGACTCGGTGATCTCCGCTCCAGCTGGAGTTGATGATGGTCCGGGGAACAAGATTTCTGTCGGTGTCATAGCGAGGGACAAGCTGAGACCGGCCCAGTCCCCCGATGGCTACCTCACTGCCTACAATTACAGGTGCGACATATGTACCGCCGACGGTGCCAATGTTGGACAGCGTAATAGTGCCGTCTTTAAGGTCCGACGATGACAGTTTGCCAGTAGTTCCAAGCTGTTGAAGGCGAATTAGTTCTTTACCAATCTGTATGATGGAGAGATCGTTTACGTTTTTGATATTGGGAACAATCAGTCCATTTGGAGTATCCATGGCTATTCCTATATTGTGGGCTTCTCGGAATAGGAGCGACGGCTGGGACGTTTGTTCGTTGATAACAACCTTGGAATTAAGAATGGGGAACTCATTGAGAGATAGTGATAGTGCTTTTATGAAGAAAGGCATGAATGACAGCTTGAGAGGCTCCTGGGCTCTTGCCAAATCCTCGTTGATCGATTTCCGTAGCTCACTAAGGCGATCGATTTCTACCTCATCTGTATAAAGGAAATGAGGAATTGTGAGTGAGTTTGTCATAGATTTAAACATTTGTTTTTGAATTGGCGTGAGAGGTTGTAAGGTATTAGTACTGGCGGTAGGAATAGTAGTGGCAGTAGTATCATTTGACTGGGGTGGACTTTTCGAGTGATTGATAACATCTTCTTTCAACACCCGGCCATCTTTTCCAGATCCTTTGATTTCACTGACATGAAAGCCCAACTCTCGGCAGATTCGTCGTACGGCAGGTGTAGCTAGAGTAGATGCAATGGAGTCAGGGCTGAAAGGAACGACTGGTGGAGGGTGCGAGTTTGAGGTGATTCGTGTTTGAGCCGATGGTGGTAGTGCAACTGAAGGAGTAGTAGACGTGGTAGGAGCTGAGGGAATAATGGGTGGGCTAGTAGGCGTGGTGACAGCTTGAGTACTCTCTGGCGGTAGAGCACTTGTTGGTTTCTGTAGCGCCGCTGACTCTTTTTCACCTTCACCTTTGCTCGGAACCGCCGCGTCGTCGACTTGTCCAACCACGTCGATATCTACCAATGGTCTACCTACTAGGGCCATGTCACCTACATCGTAATGTAACTGCTTTATAACACCACTGAACCGCGAAGTAATCTCAACCGAAGCTTTGTCAGACTGAACTTCACAGATTGGATCGAACTCTTCAATAGTAGCACCTGGCTCTACAAACCATTGAATAACTTCACATTCTTTGATACCTTCTCCAATGTCCGCCAGTACAAATGGTTTGACAGCGTAGCTGTTAGATTTGTACGTGGAGAATGAATGAAGGAAGCCTATACCGGGTTTACCGGCCACTCTAGTGCCGGTTCTCGAGCTCGTTGATAACGAGGACAATAGTAACCTTCTCGACCACATAACTAAAACCAATAAATAAACAGATAAAAACAATAATCATAAGAAAAATGGGAATTTATGGTCGTATAAATAGTCGTTTACTAGGTTTAAATGAATCCTGTCTCCTCATCCCCACATCACACGGTTAACGTCGGTTACCGAAGGAAAACGTGACTTTACAACCGAAACGCGGGGAACAATCCCGTGTTAGCCGCACCAGATCAATCTTCTCGACCAGGATCGAGTCGGGCTGATACCGGCATTTATATGGCTCTCAACTGTCATATGTTTACCTCCGCAATGCCTCCTATTTGCTGGTCAATGAATGTATGTAAGTACGAGACAAGAGGGCAACATTCAATTGACGTTCTGCTCTTCGGTTCGGGCTCTGTCTTCTCCGGCGGCAGGGCTCTTCCCAGACGGGTAGCTCTTCTTCGCGGAAGGCCTATGCCCCTGACGGGAGGAAATAAGAGTGGATCAGGCCATCCATGACGTTCGCGAAGCGAACACAACGGGTCCGGGCAGCGCCCGGCCGCCGGAGGCCGACCAAGGAGATGACACGCACCTCACGCGGCGCGCGCGGCGGGGTTTGGGATGGCATCATGGATACGGCATCTGTAACAATCCCAAGGAATAGAAGAATATAAATACACCCCCTCATTTCTCTCTTGTTTCTTCTTCCTCTTCTTTTAATGAATCTTGTCAATTGCAGAACAAACGTACGATCTCTTTTGACGACGAATTGCTCAAGATATTTGTTGACATTGAAGAGAATTCGTGTAAATCGTTTATATACAACTGGTTCTCTATTACAGTCGTCTCCATTTCCAAGACGACAATTGAAAAATATTTGTTTATTGATCAGTTCTTCTAATAGTGCATCCTTCAGTACTATCATGTCTTCGTCCACCACTCCAGATGCTACCTTGAGAGTGCCTCCCGTACAGCCTCTTGGCTGGAAAATTACTGCTCAGCAGATTCGTGACAGAGAAGAGGCAATTCTTAAAAAAAGCAAGGCGACTGACGACGAAATTGCAAATGAAAAGAACCCCACTTTTGAAAATGTTGTTTTGAAGTATGCGCTGAATGAGAATGACCTTATTAATGAATCGTCTGTTCTCGGGTTCTATCACCACGTATCGACCGAAAAAGAATTGCGTGATGCCAGTGTCGAGGCCGAAGAGAGAATTGACAAATATCTCATTGAAGCTGGTAGTCGTGAAGATGTTTACCATGCAGTTAAACAAGTGTATGATAATCTGCCAGAACTAAGAAAGTCCCTAGACCCAGAATCGGTTCGCTTGGTTGAAAAGCTGGAGAATAAATTCAGAAGAAATGGCCTTGCTTTGGATAAGGAGACTAGAGACAAGGTTAGTGAACTTCGTAAGGAATTGTCAAGTATTACCATCAAGTTTTCCAAACAATTGGGTGAAGAGTCAGGCTTCCTACTCTTTACTAAAGATGAACTGGCAGGCTTGTCTGATTCTGTGTTAGATCAGTTTGAATACCAGGAAGATTCAGGAAAATACAAGGTTACATTCAAGTATCCTGATTATATTCCGTTGATGAAGTATGCTCAGAGCGAAGCTACTAGAAAAAAGGCCTATCTTGGATTTGAGGATCGGGCTATTATTAATAAAAATTTAGTAAAGGATGCAGTTATTCTAAGAGCTAAGATAGCTAGATTGCTCGGATACAAGAACCATTCCGAGTTTGTTTTGGAAGAACGGATGGCCAAATCTCCGGAAATCGTGGGGCCGTTTCTGAATGATTTAAGGGTAAAGGCAAGCAAAAAAGGACATGAAGAAATTCTTAACTTGATTGCTCTTAAAAATGAACACCGTAAAGAGCTTGGTATTGCCAGTGCTGATGAAGGCCCTCATGACAAACTATACAGTTGGGATCATTCTTACTACAATAATCTCCTCCTCGAAAGAAAGTATCAAGTGGACGACGAGAAGATTTCTGAGTTTTTCCCGCTCAATGAGACAATCAATGCAATGTTGAGCATCTTTTCACGTCTTTTCAATCTTGAGTTTGTTGCTCACAAACAGGTGGATTCGAGTTTGTTGTGGCACGACGACGTCCATCTGTTTGCTGTATGGCGAAAGGACACTAACTCGTTTGTCGGCTACCTATACCTTGATATGCACCCCAGAGACAACAAATACGGCCACGCTGCCAACTTTTCATTATCCAAAAAATTCCACCACCCTGACGGCACTGTTCATTATCCGTCGACTGCTATTGTCTGTAATTTCTCCAAACCCACTGCGACAAAACCGTCTTTGCTCAAGCATTCCGAGGTTACAACCTTTTTCCATGAACTTGGTCACGGGCTGCATGATCTTGTTGGAGATGCTAAGTATGCTCGTTTTAGTGGCACATCTGTGGACTGGGACTTTGTTGAAGCGCCTTCGCAAATGCTTGAATTCTGGACTTGGAATAAGGACCAGCTCAAGGAATTATCGGGTCATTACAAGGACCCCAGCCAGAAGCTAGACGACGCGCTTATTGACTCTCTTATCCGCAGCAAACACGTTAATGGAGCCATTGCAACACTCCGCCAACTCTACTTCGGTTTGTTCGACTACACTCTGCACACATCGCCCGATGGAAATGTCGACATTGCCGAACGATGGAACACCCTAAAAGAAGAAATCACTGGATTGAGCCAGGGAGGAGAATTCACCCACGGCTACTCGTCGTTCGGACATATCATGGGAGGATACGACTCCGGATACTATGGATACATGTGGTCTGAAGTGTTTGCCTGTGATATGTACTACACGAAATTCAAGGCGAATCCTATGGACCCCATCGTTGGTAGCGAGTACCGCGACAAGGTCATTGGCCGCGGAGGATCAAGGGACCAAGACCTTCTTCTCCAAGACTTCCTCGGGCGTGAACCCAACAATACTGCCTTCCTTGAAGAACTAGGCATTGCATCTGCGTGATCTTCAAACTAATATAACATAACTCGTTTCGCTCGCAAGGCGGTTCTGCCTCCGGCGGCTGGGCTCTGCCCAGACCCGTTGCTCGCTTCGCTCGATTTTCGGAACCAGTATCGTTACAAGTCAACGAGCGAAGCGAGCAACGGGTCTGGGCAGAGCCCAGCCGCCGGAGGCAGACCGGCCTACCCCACACTTCACTTGATTTTTAGCCGCGCGTTCAGGGACAGCAGTAGCGCGGAACCCGTTCCCGAGAACCCTATGAAATATATATGGTCTGATATTCTGTCATCGAAACGCGAAATGATTTCAAGTAGACTGGTGAGGGGATATCATTGGCACAGGTATGGTGGGTCTGTACTAAGAGCTACACGGTGTCTGTCTTCGGGGCCAAAACGATTACCGTTAGAGGGTATCAAGGTTGTTGATTTGACTCGAGTGCTGGCTGGTCCTTACTGTACGCAAATTCTGGGCGACTTAGGCGCTGACATTATCAAGATAGAGCATCCTAGTCGTGGCGATGATACCCGTGCCTGGGGACCTCCTTTTGCGGCCGACGAATCGGCGTATTTTCTAGGCGTGAATAGGAACAAGAAGTCCATTGGACTCAACTTCCAGTCTGAAGATGGTAGAAAGATTATTCACGAGCTCATTAAATCTGCCGATGTATTCGTAGAGAACTTTGTTCCTGGTGTATTGGCTAAGTATGGTCTTTCATACGACCAATTGTCGAAAATCAACGACCGGCTCATCTATACCAGTATCACTGGTTATGGGCAAACAGGTCCTTATAGACTTCGGCCAGGCTACGATGTCATGGTGGAGGCCGAGTTTGGCTTGATGCACATTACCGGTTCTCCTGATGGTCCACCAGTCAAGGTGGGTGTAGCAGTGACCGACTTGACAACGGGGTTATACGCTTCCAACGCCATCATGGCCTCGTTGATCCATAGATCTGTTTCTGGCAAGGGCCAGCATCTCGATGTTTGTCTGTCCGACTGCCAGTTAGCTACGTTGGCTAATATTGCTAGCAGTGTACTTGTATCGGGCCAGCCCGATGAAGGTCGTCAAGGCACTGCACATCCAAGCATATGTCCGTACCAAGCCTTTGACACAGCTCATGGAGGTAGCATTATGATTGGAGGAGGCAACGACAACTTATTCAGACATGTGTGCGATGCTCTAGGCAAGCCCGAGTGGAAGGACGACCCTAGATTCCTTACCAATGCCTTGCGTGTGAAGAATAGACACATTCTTGTACCGGCAATCCTGGATGTAACCACAACTAAAAGCACTCAGGAGTGGTTGGAGTTGTTTGAGGGCAGGCCATTCCCTTATGCAGCAGTAAACGATGTTCGTGACTCGTTGAATCACGACCATACTAAAGCCCGTAATATGGTAGTCGAGGTCGACCATCCCACCATAGGCAAACTGAAACTGGTAAATTCTCCCGTCAAGTATTCCGACACTCAGCCAACTGTTCGTCTGCCTCCACCAACTCTTGGTCAGCATACTATAGAAGTACTTACTAGTATTGGGTATGGTGAAGAGGAAATCAAGGGTCTGAAAAGTGCTGGCGTTGTCGGGTAGACTGTCCCCCGCTCTGCCTCCGGCGGCCGGGCTCTGCCCGGACCCGTTGTGCTCGCTACGCGAGCGAGTGAGGTATCCGCTGCTACGGGTCTGGGCGGCCGGAAGATATACTTTATTTACAGCATTTTCTTGTATACTTTATAATAACCGATGATTCCTGAGGATAGCCCAGATACGATCTGCACCGAAGAGTCGACTTTTATTTCGAAAACGTCTATTGAGCAGAATATCAAGTCGCAGAGGAATTTGGCAATATTAACCGATGACATCCACCTCGCCTCGTGGATTTGGTCTGTCGTTGAAGAAGAAGATTTCTCAGCAATGCCACGGGCCTCTCTAAGCGCCTGTTCTATCTTTACGCGCTTATTATATTCTGAATATAAGTTGATTAATATCGCCAAAAACCAAGCTCGGTTGGCCTCTCGTTCGAAAACGTACGTCCATCGTTTATTCATCTTTGCATCATGCGATAATAGCGTGCCAATTTTAGCCAATAAATACAAGTCGTCACAGACTTCGTTATACAAATCAACAAACTCTATCCAGTCGGCATGTTGTAAGCCATGCTTTGATATTGATCTGGCTACCTTCAGCCAGTTTCCTAGCCTAATAGTCTTTCTAAAGCTCGACAGGTTCGATACTAACGGGTTTATCGGCCTGGCTACCTGATAATAATCAAAAGTAGGCTGAATGGCTTTCCTGGCGCCTACCCAAATAATCAATTTCCCCGTATATTGAACCAATTTTAGCGTCTTGTCTTTTCCGTCTTTATCATTAAGCACTTTTATCACCGTGTCCAGCGAGTCTCCCCAGCTGCGGGTCGTTTGTTTCAAACCATGACTCTGGTTCACCATTTCCCGCTCTTCACCTACTCAGGGGTATATGTATAAAGCCATCTCTGATCTATATTTACATTACTCACTCGCCTATCGGTTATTGACTCCCTCCTCGGCCCGCGATCGCCGCTCCACGCCGTGCGACCAGTGGCACAAGCGGCGGGCTGGAAGAGACCCATAGCTCACTCGTTTAGTGCACAGCTCCCAGCCATACCAGCGCACCCTGGGACCTAGTTAGTTGGTCCCAGAACGATCAGATCACTGGGTTGAATAGAGACAGATGCTATGGCCTACAAGTCATTTCTATACTAGCCACTTATGGTGCGGCTTTGAATCAACTACTCTTACTCTATGCGCATCTAGAGAGAAAGTGACGTTAAGTCCCATGTTCTTATCCACATCAAAGGTCACTGAAATTAGTACACCCTCGTTCGACTTTAGGCAGCTGGAGATTTCACCTTAGTTTCACGATTCACGATTAGTGCCAAAGATCAATTATATACAAGTCAGCCGTGCATACTTTTGTAGCCGTACTGGTCTCTGCCTATCCTAAATATTGTTGACTTTTACACTGTTCAACTCTACACTGCCAATATATCAAAATGTTTATGGATGTAAAGTGTGTACCATAAAACTGTCAAATACTTGGAATGAAAAAGAAAATCAGACTTTCAATTCTTGTATCGAGCGATTCTGATTAGATCATGTGATCGCCAAACATTGGTACGATTGATCTGAGAGGGGGCTCTGCGAATGAAGCAAGCGTGTTTTTATGGTATATCATAATCAGATCTCGGGGATGTACTAGATTCTGGTTCTGGATGTGGTATTCTGGTACCAAGTCTGGAACGCCAAACTAGCCGGTAAACTGATCTGGCAAGAGCAATGAAGCTACCCTTGCTCTGCCTCCGGCGGCTGGGCTCGGCCCAGACCCGCTGTGTTCGCTTCGCGAACGGCGTGGTGGCGGGCAGAATGGCTCGCGAAGCGAGCACAACGGGTCTGGGCAGAGCCCAGCCGCCGGAGGCAGAGCCCCAACCCAGCGAGAACGACGTCCAGTAATGCAGTTTATTTCGTGTAATGTAATGCAATTTCATACCTCCCTAGATGCTATATATATAAATAAGAATCAAAAATGTCCAATAAAAAAATTAGAGTCGTAAATTAATGTAATGTAATGTCATGTGGTGTTTAACAAGTGGATGGTTGTCTCATTCTGCTGCTGCCACCGCTGTTTAGAGTCTGGACAGCGTCGGCGTCGGTGTCTGAGGCAGTGACCATTTCGACAGTGTCGTCACCTTCGGATCCGTCTTCGTCTGCAGCAGACGAGGTGCCGCCCAGTAATAGGGCCGAACTGGTGGAAGCAGAAATCTCCTTTTCCTCGCTGGCGGCAAGGTAGGTCGAGTAATACTTGCCAAAGACACCCCAGTGGAATTTGACGAGAACGAGGATTCGGTCGGCAAGCGAAATGGTTTCCGTTGATACTGGCCCTTCAGGAATAGGGGTACCAACTAAACCGTTGCTAATGACAGTGCTGTCAAGCCCACTAATGGCACCAATACCAGCACAGATGCCGCTGTAAAGGTTCGTGATGGTTTTGCCCTCGAGCAGTTTATAAACATCTGAACGAGGTTGCAAATGCTTGGAAAGCCAGCCAGAACAGAGACTGACAAGTCGTTGTGAAGGAACGACTACTTGCTTCTTGTAGACTATTTCTTCAATGCGCTTGGCAAATTCAAGCGATAGTGACTGGGTGTTTTTTGTCCACTTGGCATTACCCGATGAATCACTGATAATAGCGAGAATGTCCTGCTTGAGACGGTTGATGGCTTGTGGAGACAGGGCCTGAGCAACTAATTGACGAGCCTCGGGACTCTTGAGGCTGGCGATTTCGGCACTCATCACTTGTTGATATAAACTAATGGATAAGTGAATACAAACCACTTTGCGTACTTCGGCTCTGAACCCTGCTAATCTGTATAGATCAAACCCAAACGTCGAAGGGAATTCGCTTACCATATCATCAGAAGCGCATGAAAGTAGTTTTAGAAACCCGAAAATAAATACAGACCGATTTACATCGCCAGATGCATTTGCAGCTTGAGAAATGTTGAGAGAATTATTAATAGCTACTTGGAATTTGCCATGAGCCGATTTATACCAAACGAGCCCATCGGTGAAATCAATCTTGCCCTTGGCAGTGATTTGATTATAATATTCTTGTTCAAATTCAATAGCAGAATCAACAAGCATTGGTCGTAGAGTGCGAATCTGGTGATTAGCAACGTCCAATTTCATGGCTTCTAAAATAGCAAATACCATTCTTAACCCTTCAACAAGTCGTTTAGGTGATTTCGAAGAAATACCTAGTTCAATACGAGATACCATCTGGTCAACCCATGAGTCTCTCATAGGAGCACAATGGGCTTTAAATACAGATGATAGCCATCTGGCAAGACCCAGGAAATCCAGTGCACTATGACGAACTTGCTGAATAAGAAGATCAGGATCAAGCACTGAGTCAACATATGAGCGGTTATGAACAGGTAGTAAAGATAACAGAATCTCACGTAAAGTAGCAAACAATAATACTAGTTTAGGCGAGCTTGTTGACTTTCCAGAAACAAGATCTTGACAATCAAGGACAATCGAGTCCCAATACTTTTCAGCCATCATCTTCTTACGCTTGCCACGCTCTCCATCTAAATTAGGACGAAACTGTAGCTGAGGATCAAATACAATATCATGACGAAGTTGAGGGTTCTTGAAGATTTCCTGTAAATCGATTTCTCGTAAAGACATGGAATTTACAGGAGGAGGTTGAATCCAAGGGGTAGTTGCATTATATTTAGCGGGTGTAGGTGGTGGATTAGTTAGTGAGAGATTTGGTGCAGAGATGTTCTTCTGGGAAGTCATTTGTAATCTTTGAGATGGTTTTTTTCTAGTTCTTCTGGTAGTTGTTGTTGTAGTTGTTGTAGTTGTTGTGGTAGTGGCAGTAGTGGTAGTAGCAGGTAACGAACCATCTTTTCTCTTGTGGACTTTGTTGGTGGTTTCATATAGTAGATTTGGTAGTGATCTTGAACGGCCACGATGGCTGTGACGTTTGTTGGGTTGAAGAGGAAGTTGTAAAGACTGTGGACGTTTATTAGAATTCACAGTCATGGTAGCATGGGATGGAGAAGGAGAGTCTACTGGAGTGACCCAAGTGACTGGCGTAGCACCTGTGGTAGTAGCATTAGATGATGAAGTAGAAGAAGATGTAGTAGAGCCGGTTGTAGAGCCAGCAGAGGTAGCTGTTGGAGAGGTTTGAGAATCTAAAGGATCAGTATCCATAGTACTACTGGTGAAGATAGAAGGAGACATGATAAAAGTACAGTTTTGTTTGTTGTTTGTTGTTTGTTCTTCGTTCGTTTGTTGTTCGTTCGTTTGTTCTTCGATCTTTCGTTCTTCGATCTTTCGTTCTTCGATCTTTCGTTCTTCGATCTTTCAGTCGTCTTTCGTTCGCTTGTTATTCGATGTTTCGGTCGTCTGTCGTTCTTCGCTTTCGTTTCGTTCGTCGTCCGTCGTTCGTCGTCCGTCGTTCTTCGCTTTCCTCTATTTCTACCCTTCTATTTCTTATTTATATTTCTAATATTTTTCTTTTCCGAGTAAAAAGTGCTGGTGGATTTCTATTAATACTGCTGAGTGTATATTAGTGCTGTGCGATTATTATTATTATTATTATTCATTCATCTTTTTTTTTTTTTTTTTTTTTTTTTCTTAAGATGTTCTTTTTATTGTGTTCTGTGCTTTGGTTTCTTTTTGCACGTTTCTTTTTTGTGTGTCCCGGACGAAGCTAGCAGAAACAGGATTAGCGTTATGTGAGGGCGCGCGCGGTTCAGGCGGACGAAAAAGCAAGTGCCACCATGCACTATCCAACGCTTTTTCACGCGGTCCTGGGCTGGAGCGGCACCGTACATAATGCGTAATGCCATCGACTGTGTTGCGCGGTGTCAACCTTAACTGGGTGTGCGCGGTCCATAAAGCTGGAGCGACGACGACGACGACGACGTCCGTACGGAACAAGAAGTTCCACCAGCGCAGCGCAGCGCTGCCAGGCCAGCACCGCCAGCACCGCCAGCACCGCCAACACCGCCAACACCGCCAACACCGGCTTAAGCAGCACCAACAGCCAGGCTGGGCTGGCGGCGCTACGCTTTGCCTCCGGCGGCTTGGGCTCTGCCTCCGGCGGCTGGGCTCTGCCCAGACCCGTAGCTCCGCTTCGCGGAGGGCTAGGACCGTCGGCGGTCGGCCCGCTACGATGGCACTACCACGAAGAAGAAGAAGAAGAAGAAGAAGAAGCGAAAGCGGATCCCTGTTTCGGCGTAGAGCCGTGCTAAAGCCAGTCAGGCACCTTCCGGCGTATGCTTTTCGCCGATAGCGGTCCTACTACCCTACCGATAGCGGTCTTACTACCTACTACTACCATCAGTCTGGAAGCGCTAAACGCTACTTTACGCTACGGTACGTTCATCACCGTACGCCCACGCTAACCAACAACCAACCGACCAGCCAAGCCAGAGAGCCAGCCAGCCAGCCAGCCAGCCAAGCTACCACCACCATCACCACCGTCATCATCACCGCTAGGCCAGTTCCACGGCTCGGCTGGCTGTTCCGCTGGCTACTTCGCTGGCTGCTTCGCTGGCCTGGAGCACCACGCCCAGATCGGCTTGGGAAATCGGCCCCAGCTAGCATGCGATAGGAAGGCCTGTGCCGAGCGAGGAGGCTCGAGGTGGCTGCTGCTGCCTCCGGCGGCTTGGGGTCTGCCTCCGGCGGCTGGGCTCCGCCCAGACCTGGTTGTGCTCGCTTCGCGAGCTGCTTGGACCGTGTCGTGTTGTCGTCGTGTCGCCGTCGTGTCGCCGTCGTGTCAGTGTCGTGTCGTAGGCCGGATTGGGGGCACCAGCCCAAGCGCCAGCCCAAGCGCCAGCCCAAGCGCCAGCCCAAGCACCGGCCTAAGCGGCAGCCTAAGCGGCAGCCCAAGCACCAGACCCTCAGGGGCCTCCCGCTACCTCGAGCGAAGCCCGAGCTACGGGTCTGGGCAGAGCCCAGCCGCCGGAGGCAGCCCAGCGACCCCCAAACGACGACCCCCAAACCGCCAGGGGAGCAGCCGTGGCAGTTGCGCAGGGGCCAGCGTCATAGAGCAAGGGCTGGAGCAATTACACAGGACTCAGAGTCAAGCGGTAGCAAGCGTAGTAGTAGTAGTAGTCCAGACCACAACGCTAAAGTTAGCACAGTGCTAGCACACCCCCACTGGGTTGTGCGCTACTTCGATGCTCTACCCCCATGTGTACTCCCACGGCGACGCTAGGCCTTCTACACAAGCAACAACGCTTCTGCTGCCTTCAACGCCGACGCTAGGCACATTGCCGCCGTCGATCGGCCTTCTCCTGCATAGCACAAATTAATCCCATGTCAACGGCCCCTAGCTTCAGCCGCGCTCGCACTCGCACTGCTGGCTGGGGGGTTGGGGCAGTCGCCTCCGGCGGCCGCGACGTTCCATGTAGTGGTCCCTCGTGTTTGTTTGCGCGCGCATTGTGTTTCCTGGATGTAGGCAGATTAACGTTGGTGCAGGTCGTCTGAGCAGAGCGATAGTGCAGGACCGAGTGAGCATGCCTTGAAGGCAGGAACAGCAGCAGCAGCAGCAGCAGCAGTAGCAGTAGCAGTAGCAGTAGCAGTGGCAGTGGCAGTAGCAGTGGCAGTAGCAGTAGTAGGAGAGTGCGCCTTAGCAGAGGCAGCAGCAGTAGCAGTAGTAGCGTAGCGCCAGTTATGGTAGTGCGTAGCGTAGCGTAGAGTGCTAGAAGATTTACGCGATCTGCTAAACTCTACGCAGTATGAGCGCATTGTTTACACTAAAACTGAAAGGCCAAGATAATCGCAGAAAACTTTTAGACGCTAGGTTAGTGCGGAACCAGCGTGCTCTGCTCTGGTCGCCTTTACCGGGATAAGTTCTCCGGCAGCCGCCGGAGGCGACTGCCCCCACCCCCAACAACAAGCAGCGGTCTGGCCCAGCCCAGCCCAGCCCAGCCCAGCCCCTGAAGGGAGAAGCCCGATAAGGCAAAATCGGTTCGCAGAGGGTGCCAGATCGAGGGAGTCCGCCTGGCGGCAGCCCATCGCACGACGCTGGGCGGCCTCTTCGCCTCCGGCGGCTGGGCTCTGCCCAGACCCGTAGCTCCGCTTCGCGGAGGGCTTGGACCTCATGGCAGCCGCCATTTGGGACCGAGCACAGCCAGGCTGAGGCCGCAACCGGCAGGGAGAAGAGCAGGCAGAAGAGCAGCAGGAGCAGCAGGCAGGCAGGCAGGCAGGCTGACGACAGGCTGAATTAAGGGTGAGGGAGATAAAGTTCAGGCAGGAGAGAGGTCCGAAGGGGCAGGCAGGCTGGCAGGCAGCTGGCAGCGGTAGCAGTAGCAGTAGCGGTAGCAGCCACAGCAGCAGCCACAGCAGCAGCCACAGCACGCTGGTAGGTTGGCGGTAAGAGACGAGGCCAGCAGACCCCCTGATCTGCCTCTGCCACGATCCGAGCAGCTCGCGCAGCGAGCACAACCAGGTCTGGGCGGAGCCCAGCCGCCGGAGGCAGAGCCAGGCAGCCGCCGGAGGCAGGAACCCGGCCGATGTCGGTGACGGTGGTGAAGAAGAGTCGCTCAGGACTCAGCGATTATTAATGACATCGCACTCGTTTGCCAAACTTTGGACACGCTGGGGAGGAGGGGTCGCCTCCGGCGGCTGGGCTCTGCCCAGACCCGTTGTGCTCGCTCCGCTCGCTGCTTGGACCGTCTAACGAGGACGAGGACGAGGACGAGGACGACGGTCCAAGTCCTCCGCGAAGCGGAGCGACGGGTCTGGGCAGAGCCCAGCCGCCGGAGGCGACCCAGGGAGCTTCGTAAACTTTGTTTGTACCTAACCGATAGTTCCAGTGCCAACTTTAAAATGGAATCCAAACAGAGTTTGTTTGCGGTGCAATTTACCACATACTCGGACCTATCAACAACAACATCAGACTATGAACATCAAACTCTGAATTATATAGTTCACGATACAGGGTTGGGTACGCTCAGACCGGGTTTACCTGGTCCTCGTGCTCGGCCCAGACAGACGCTAAAATGACTGTCTCAGCGTTTCCGTCTTAGACTTGGACGTAGCTTTCCGCTTGGGCTTGGCAGACCTGCCCAGGCTGGCGGACGCTGAATACGCTGAATACGGTGCGCAGCGCAGCGCGACGTTGACATTGACACTGACGTTGACATCTACGCTGCTGCGTCGTCACTCTGCGCGCGCACATCTCCACGACACGACCGCTACACGAGACACCCCGTCGGTGGCGAGGCTGCGCTCCCCCCCCTTCGCCTCCGGCGGCTGGGCTCTGCCCAGACCCGTAGCTCCGCTTCGCGGAGGGCTTGGTGTTTGGGGGTGGCAGAGGAGGTCAGAGGTGGCGGCTGGGACCCCCCCCAAACTCCAAGCCCGAGCGAAGCGAGCTACGGGTCTGGGCAGAGCCCAGCCGCCGGAGGCGAAGGGGGCAGGCCGGAGACAGCCCAGTCGGCCCCCAAACACCGAGCTCGAGCGAAGCGAGCTACGGGTCTGGGCAGAGCCCAGCCGCCGGAGGCGAAGGAGGCAGGCCGGAGACAGCCCAGTCGGCCCCCAAACACCGAGCTACGGGTCTGGGCAGAGCCCAGCCGCCGGAGGCGAAGGGGGGAGGCCGGAACCGCGGGTCGTCGTGGTGAGCCGGAGGGTGCGGCAGGCCGCGCGCGCGGAAGAGGTAGAGAGAGAGAGAGGCCATCAACAATAAAAAGGGACGTTTTTGAGAAAAGGCCTTTTGTGTCTCTTTTGGCAGTGCAATAAAACCAAAACGAAACGAAAAAAAAAAATTTAAAAAAATTTCCAACTTCGTTTGGATATTTGTCGTTGCGCAGTATTTGAGCGCGGGTTTTTATCTCTGTTAGACGACGAACGAGAATCGACAAAGATTTACTTTTCAGTACTCGTTGAGACGGATCAGTTGACACTGACAGAAGAAGACTGACTGTAGAACGACAGAAGACTGACTGGAGACCGACAGAGACTGACAGAAGAAGCATCGAAAACTGACTGGAGACCGACTGAACACCGAACACCGAACACCGACGCAAGACCAACCGATACCGATGTTCAGGAAAATTAAATCGTATTTTTTGGCCGATGCGCCTCCTGGGAACACTCTCCCAAAACTAGAAACTTCGTTTGATCCACGCGTATCTCTTCAGAGACTGAAAAATCATCAGTGGAGAAGAAGCGATTTACAGTACATCCCCATGTTTATTATTATGCTGTTTTGTTTCATTATTGATTCCGACCCGCCTGTGTTTTTTCGTCTCTCAATTGCCCTGCTGTTAACTGTGGCGATAATTATTCCTGTCACTTCACAATTCTGGCTTCCTTTCCTACCAATCGGTACTTGGCTTGTATTGTTTTATTCGTGCCGGTTTATTCCTCCTGAATGGCGTCCATCCATCTGTGTAAGACTGTTGCCAGCCTTGGAAACCATTTTTTACGGTGGTAATCTAAGTGAAGTTTTGGCGTCGTCAACAAACTCGGTGCTGGATATTCTGGCTTGGATTCCTTATGGATTAGTTCATTTTGGTGCTCCGTTTGTTGTGTCGATAATTTGTTTCTTGTTTGGCCCTCCATCTATGCTATCTGTATGGTCTTTTGCGTTTGGTTGGATGAACATTATTGGTGTCAGTATCCAGATCTTAGTCCCCGCCGCCCCTCCTTGGTATAAAATCGACCATGGCCTTGATCCTGCTAATTATTCAATGCATGGTAGTGCTGGTGGATTGGCTCGAATCGATCAGTTATTGGGTCTCAATCTTTATACAGGCACTTTTGGTGCCTCTCCCCAAGTTTTTGGCGCTTTCCCATCTCTCCATTCTGGTTGTGCTACACTGGAAGTACTTTTCCTTACTCATTTATTCCCCAAACTGGCCCCTATTTGGTTTGGCTACGAAATGTGGATCTGGTGGTCAACAATGTATTTGACACATCACTATTTTATCGATCTTATTGGTGGCGCAGCCTTATCATTTACTGTATTTTACGCATGTAAAATGACTTGTCTACCAAGAATGCAATCGGACAAGATTTCACGCTGGTCTTATGATTATGTTGAAGTAGGAATCGCCCGCTTGCCTGTCAAATTGAGAAAGTCTATTGACTCTGGCGAATTTATTGAATTACCTCCATTAGATACAATGCGAGCTGCCACTGTACAAGATCTGTCTGATGAGTTAGAATATCATTCTCCACAATTGTCATCACCAGTACCACACCGTCCCGGTTTGTTTAACGGTGGTCCAGGCCGTAGAAGCCCTCAAAGCCCACGGTTCCCCAACAACAACGGTGCTATTGCTAGTCCTAATCCCAATGGTCATATTCATGGAAGCAGCAATGGAGGCAGTATAAGCAGCATTGCCGGCCGTGCTGTACCCGATCTATATCATAACCATCATAAAACGAGTAGTTATCAGTTTTTTGAAGGTGATTTACGAGCCACCTCGGCTTCGTCGCCAGTATCTGCCATTCGTCAAGATTACGGAGATATCCCAACCGCCGTCAACTCGTCTGGTCCTAGCAGTGCTAGTATAAGTACCAGTGGCAGTACAATTGTACATAGCGGAAGGTCAAGCACACCATCACCTAAAGCCGACGATTCTATTCTATCGAATATATTCGCTGCCAGGGCTATATCACCAATTCATAGAGACTAAAGAAATTTCTTAGTCGAGCCTGTTACGTCCATCACGATTATGCTGTATATTGTTTATTCGCATCCCCCTCCCTTTTTTATTTCAACTTCAAATTGCATATGGTCACATTTCGCATATCAATTATGTCTCTTAATTGATCTAATTATTACTAATTCCTACTACTTAATGTCTAATAATTATATTTTAAAAATAAATAAACGACTAACTACTGGTGTTGGCAACTACACGATCGACAGCTGACTCCAGGTCTGGGTATGCTTCTTTGATCTGTGCAGCGAGAATGTCGCGAAAGTCTCTCATCGCCTTCATTTTGCCATTGACGTACTGGTTCTGCTTTGCCAGCAGTTCGACAAACTCTCGAGTATACACATCTGGATTCCGCCCGTTCTCGATATACCTGGCTGTTAGTGCTGTAGCGCGAGAACTACCAGTCCGGTCAGATACACTTACTCGATAACATCCAGGGGGACTTTGTGCGGCAGTTCGTATGAGGACGCATTGAGTTCATCCATTTGTTTGACTAGGAAATTCATTTGCTCGACTAGACCGTCCTTGGCTTCAGGCGTCGCTTGGAAGTCGTGCACCATGATTCCCAGCTCGATCTGAGTCTGGATGATCTTTTGGACGTGGCTCCGCAGTGACGCAAGCGAGTCATTGCCGTTAGATGTCATTTTGCCAGCACGTAGAGCTGATAGATAGGTCCATGACTGAGGAAGTGTACGCGAAGCGGCTTTATTAATCCCGCCTCACTGAACGCGGCTTATAAGGTTTTATAGCCGAGCAATCAAGTCTGTGCTTCTGCAACAACTTATTTTATTCTATGACTATAATTTTAAAGATCCGTTACACTTGTTTATCTAATCAATTGCCCTCAACAACAAAATATTCATTTCTGCCATTCAACACTCGTATTTTATTGAGTCTGCAACCAATTACATTCCTGCGGCTGTTCCGGTTTATCAATCTGATAAGCATAAGCGGCAGCTAATACATTTGTTAATTCTGAAATTATCAATCAAACAGATCGCGATCAACGTTTTGATTCGCCAAATTGCAAAGTTAAAATATTACTTTCTCGGGGGCCCTTTCTTTTGCCAATTTCCTATTTGTCCATTTAAAGTTTGTTTTTCTTCTCAATATTTATCGTGGACAGCCAGATCTAAACAATTAAACACTTTTAATTGTATTTTATCTGCAGCAGAAAAAGTTAAAAACACCGGCCTTCAACCAGGCTGTAATTAGTATAAGTTACGTCAGATTTGCGAGGTCAGGTCGCCCTTATTCATTTACCATTTACCCATCTCCTCGCATATTCGTGCCTCTGGCTTATGTCAATGTCAGAGGAAGACTCAGTCATAGAAGTCAATACCCACCGAGTGCTCTGGCATCAGAAACCTATTCTCAGCCTGTCAGATGATAATATCAATGCTATCTCTGGAGCAGTAGCCGGTGTTACTGCAGGGATTGCTGTGTGTCCATTGGATGTAGCAAAGACAAGGTTACAAGCTCAAGGTGGGTTCTCAGCGCTTCTGAAAAGTAGAGACCCAACTGTGCGTATTCTAACAAAGTATTCTGGTCTCATGGGTACGGTGTCAACGATATATAAAGACGAAGGAGTACGAGGCCTTTATCGTGGCTTGGCGCCAATAATTATAGGCTATATTCCTACTTGGACCATTTACTTCATGCTGTACGAGAAAACAAAACGAAACATCACTCCCTATCTATCTAACTATCCAACAATGATCCATATTGCATCTGCCATTACTGGAGGAGCCACCTCTACATTGGTCACAAACCCAATATGGGTTGTGAAAACACGATTAATGTCCCAGAACCAATCTACATCATGGCACTATAAATCCACATGGGATGCTGTGTCTACAATGTACCGGACGGAAGGTATCTCTGTATTCTATTCGGGTCTTGGACCAGCACTGCTTGGACTATTCCATGTTGCTATTCAATTCCCGCTGTACGAAAAATTCAAGAAAATATTCACGTTTGAGAAAGCATATGGCCCAGTCACCGAACTGACAGACCCCGGCTTATCTGAAAGCATAGCAGACGATGCCAAAGCAGTTGTTACCGACAGTATGGGCATTCTCCTATCATCGGCTCTTTCAAAAGTCATTGCATCCACCGTCACATACCCGCATGAAGTGATCCGAACCCGAAATCAGATCCAGAACTATACTACCGGAGGAGTCCCTCAGCGCAACATCAAATATCATGGTATTATTCACACTGCCAGGACGATATTTGCCGAAGAAGGATGGCGGGCCTTCTACGCGGGCCTGGGAACCAACATGTTTCGAGCTGTACCATCAAGTGCTGTTACTCTGCTGACTTACGAAATCGTTTCGGGATATTTGCGACGGTCCCGAGATAATCTTGATAGACTGTAATAATGAATGATTTTGCATACATATGGTTTTGCATTTGGCGGCCGGGCACTGCCCGGACCCGTTTTGTGAGCGAAGCGAGGAACCGGCCTAGCCACAGCAAAGGCTAGTAAAAAGGAACGGCGTATATTATTTAGCTAATTAATGACCAAACGAACATGGTATGATGATTTGGTCAGGTTGAGTTTATATTTGTCGAGAACACCTGGGCCACATGAAGCACTTCCTATACCATTCACTGCAAAATCTACACGGAAGTTGGTGCGCTTCTGTTTGGGATCTAGTTCATGAGGATGGCCGGCTTTCTCTAGTTGGAGTGGCGTCCATGGCTGAACACTGAAATTGATAAGATCTGAAGGAGCAGAAGATAACGAAATAGCGGACACAGAGGATGTAGCTGCTGATAATGAAGTAGCAGATAGTTTGCTGGTCAGCTGTTGAAGAGGGGTGCCGGATTCAGGCTTATCTGAATCATTATACAACTGTACCCACCGGACTTGGGCCCTATTTCCGTTTTCCTGAGGAACTTCATAGTTGTAGAAGAGTTCTTCCTTTTCTTTTACATGGACGCCAACTTTACCTAAGTTGGAATCAGGGTATGATTCAACTTCCAAACCAGCCCACTTTACTTTGTCAAAAGCATCGTCAAGTACAAAGTCGAGTCCTATACGTGGAAGAGTCTCTGAATAGGGGCCCTTAGGTGTCAAGTCCACAGTAGTGTTGATTTCAATAGAATCGCCATTTGTATTGTGAGTAAACTCATAGATCAAATTCGTGTCGATACCCCAATTAACGACGGCAGGAGCTACCCAGGTGTGAACAATAACTTTGACACTGTCGCCATCAGCTCCCTCCTCCACATGGACAGAATCAACTGACTCGTGCATGTGGTTTACATGATAATTTCTCCAACGCCAGGCAGAATCACTAAGGTCATTGTCAGTAGGAGCTCTCCAGAATCCAAGAGTAGGGCCTTCTTTTATCTGCTCCTTGCCATTAACAATGATGTTGAACTTTCCAGTGGCTTTACTGACAGTAATCTTGGCTATCTTAGATACGACAGTGAACGACGCGATACTTTCTTGTATAGAAAACTTGACAGGTTCGGGAGAAGCAGTAGCAGTATTCCAAGCCTTGCTCAAACCAGATCCAACAACCTTGTATTGACCAAAGGCAATCTCATGACCAGCATGAGCCCAAGGTTTAGATTCGGAGAGGTGAACAGAGGCGGTAATAATCACTTCGTTGTTTTCAAATTCCCCATTAGTCTTAGTATCGATTGGCAGGTTATACTCTCCCGATTGTCCTGGGGGAATGCGTCCACCGATATTAAGCTTTTCGCTGAAGATAATTACCTTTCCGTCGGATTTTTCTTTTGGTGGTTCAATGGGAACCAGTTCAGCAACAACACTTATATAGAACTCTTTATCAGTGAGCGAAATATGGTCATGGAGATTCTTAACGAAAACTGAAATATCGGTCGCACTGGTCTCGGAGAAGTTAAAAGAAATAGGTTGAATGATGTGTTTGAATTGATAAAGACCAGGAGTAGGTAGATGCTCCGAATCACATAACCCGTCCATGACAAAAGTTCCATCATGGACAGGCTCATCAAAATCACCTCCATAAGCGTAATAGAACTCGCCTTTTTGCCCACCTTCAATTTGTTTACGCAAACCATGGTTGGCCCACTCCCAGACACAACCGCCTAACAAGCGAGGATACTTGTAGAAAAGATCTTGATACTCTTTTAATCCACCGGGTCCATTACCCATGGCATGGCCATATTCACAAAGCATGAATGGTTTACCATCCCTCTGTGGCTCTTCTTCTACATACCAATGCGGAGAATACATCCGACTATAGACGTCAACATAGTGTGCTTCATTATTACCATTGTCTTGCTCGTAATGGACAGGATGAGTGAAGTTCTCCTTTAACCATTTACACATTTCAACGTGATTTTCACCAAAGAACGCCTCATTTCCTAACGACCACATGATGACAGCAGGATGGTTCTTATCTCTATGAGCCAGTTGTTGAACACGATCCAAGTACGCCTGCTTCCATAGAGGGTTATCCGAAGTGAAATCTTCATGTTTCCGGGAAAAGCTAGGGCCAGTTCTTGGTAATTGCTTATCCTCTTTGACATGATCCCAGTGAATATCACGAAGCGAATCAGTAAATGCAAACCCATGGCATTCTAAATCAGCTTCATCAATAACGTAGAATCCCCATACATCAGCCCAATAAAGCAACGAAGGATGAGACGGGTAGTGAGAACATCTTATAGTGTTTATATTGTACTGTTTCATAAGCAGAAGATCATGCTTGACATCGTCCTCAGACACTGCGCGTCCCTTTTGACAATTATCATCGTGACGATTGGTACCGCGAAGCAAAATAGGATTATTGTTGACTAGAAATTGCCCTCTCTTGATTTCAATAGTTCGAATACCTAAATGAGTATTAATTGTTTGCAGAATAGGTCTCGCGATAGTTGTAGCAGCAATAGGAGCTCTGAGCATAATTTCCACCTGATACAGATAGGGAGATTCAGCAGACCATAAAATAGGCTCTGGAACGTCCAAATAAAGAGCAATGGATTGGAGTGCCGGAGTATCAGCATCACTGGCAACAGATGCTGTGTCGGCCACAATACTGTTTCCATCTGAATCAGCAATCTTGACCTCCACAGATGCTCCACTGGAAGCCAATACAGATGTATTGACGGAGATTTTGGCAGTTTTCGAGTCTCGGTCAAGTGAATCTTTATTGTCAATAATCTCCAAAGTATCAATTCGAAAATCTTCAATATGACCATTGCTATTATAGCTGATCAGGTTAACGTCTCGGAAGATTCCCGAAATCCACCACTGATCCTGGTCTTCGATATAGGACCCATCACACCACTGCACTACAATGACGACGAGGTGATTCTCGGACTTAGTTGTCAATTTGGTGATATCAAACTCGGCAGGGTTCCGACTTCCCTGTGCGTACCCGACAAATTGGCCATTGAAGAAAACAAAGTAGCCGCTATCAACGCCGTCAAATCTCAAGCGATAATCAGAGCCCTTTGCCGTATCTTCGCTGATATCAAACTTCGTCTGGTAAACACCAGTAGGGTTCTTAGACGGTACATATGGAGGATTCATAGGAATTGGGTACGGCACATTGGTATATTGGGGATTGCCAAACCCCTGTAACTGCCAATGGCCAGGCACGCTGATTGATGTCCAAGGAAGGCCAAAAGTTTTAGGTGTAGCGCCAGCACTACGAGAGGCAGCGGTACTAGGTACCAGCCCATTTCCATATAACGACTGGAATAACGAATCCACAGACTCAAAAGCAGAAAGCAGGCTTTCATGAAGCAAAAAGTCCCACGTTCCATTCAGGGTTTTAGAAGTGTCTGGGATATGGTAGCTCCGAGGAGGTAGTTTGTTGACCTGAAAGATCTTTGGGTTTTCAATATAGCCCGCCAGCTCCGCTATAGGCGGTGAAGACAACGAAGGCATTTTAGGAAAGGAATAACCTGCAAAATATATCAACAATACAAAATATAAACAGCTGCTCAGTCGATTGCACAGCCTTATTTAGGTCCCTCCCCATTCACGTGCCAGAGATGCGGACCCCCACAAAACTGACGCACACCGATACTGTCCCTTACATACTAACAGATACGGCTTTGAGACCACTGACTTTGACGGATCAGCCCGCGAGATTGTCCGTCTGGCTCTTGCGCTCTTTCGTGGAGTTTGTATAACGCGATTGCAACCCTCCGCGAAGCGGGGCAACGAGCCTGGGCAGAGCCCAGCCGCCGGAGGCAGACCGGGAGTTTCAAGATGCACACAGTAGTAATATTAAGCAAGACGGTAGTAGATAGCGGTGGTGGACTCGCCACAGGTGATGACTTGGTCGACTCTGGCTTTGCGGGATCTGCCGCTGTCGGTTTTGAATTCCACGGTAGTGCCCTTGGCAAGCTGGAGGCCGATGGGGGAGACTGTGGTGGCGCCAGTATCGGCGTCAACGTCGTATAGAGGAATGGATTTGGGATACCCGGCGATGTTCCGTTTGCCATTGCCGAGCTGAGAAGACTCGTTGGATCCCCAGATGAGTACGTCTCGAGAGGTAGGGGAGCTGCTGAGCGTGACGGCGGTATGGGTGGGGCCAACGGACCAGGAAGCGATATTGATTGGCACGCTTCTCTTCAACGTCTCGGAGTATACAGAGAGTCCGCTGAAATGCTTGACTTTAAGGGGACTTCGTTGAGAATGGGCGAACGATCCAGTGCCCAATTGTCCAGAGAGCCCATTGCCCATGGAGTACACGTCTTCAGATTCAAGCCCCGCAGTAACCGTGAAATATGTAATGGCGCCCCCAGCAGCAATTCCAGTGACTCTACGCTGGATATCACCGCCAAACAGCGTACCAGAAATGGGAAGTTCAGTAGGAACAGCGATGTTGGCAGTTCGATATGAATAGGATATACCTAGCTGTCCATATAAATTATCTCCAAACCCTAGAAGCTTGCCGTCTTTCGTAAGGGCTAACGAGTGGTAATCACCAACTGCGATCTGACTAATGGGCAGTTTCTGTAAAAGTTTGATCTCATGAAGCTTACCTGGTTCAGGGGCTTCGTCAAACTGCGACATGGAAGCAATTCCATATTGGCCCTTTGATTCGGCTGGTCTTTGGGTGCCCGTAGACCCTGAAAAGACACGGCCTTTGGAAGTAAGAGCTAAGATATGATCTTTGCCTACGTCGATGTCCTTAATATACTCTCGAAAGTATAATGAAGGAGTTTGGATTGTGGTAGTGGTGGTAGTATACGGGTTAGATTCATGCGATCCGCCCCAGAAGAAGAACAAATATGAGCACCAGTGGGAATGTGATTTGGTAGTAGAAGTAGAAGTAGAGGCAGCGAAATCCCCACCAATCGGCCAACTATATATAGAGCCAGAATTCGTTAATGCATACACAGACTTTCCTGAAGAAATCTTTACTTTTATTGCATTCTTGCCCTTTAGTAGAACACGAGGTTTATCAACGCTTGAATCATGGTTACCCCATTGAACGACATCACCATTTTCCAGTACAGCCACTGCAACTTCATCAGACAAAGCGAGATCGCGCAATATTCGGCCATTGAAATACTCCAAACGCCTTGGGAACCTTACTACGGGGATATCGGCTCTTGGAGTCAGAATGCGATTGGCATTGGATCCCCAAGCCAAAACACCTGGTTTCTCATTCAACCCACTGGCAGTCAATCGTTCTACTGCAATTGACGGTGACGAGTCAGCCAACACTGGGCTTCTCGACTTTGACAGGACTGTAAACGTTGAAGCGGCCACAACTGTCACTAATGATATCGGTTTAAACATCGTCCCCAACTCAAGTTTAACGTCTCTCAGTATCTTCTCTACCCCCTGTAACAAGAAAATTATGTATCACGTGATGGATTCGCCGCGCCGCATCTTGAAGGTCCTAATCTCAATTTCCTGTGGGCCTTGCCTGGTTAGATCACTAAATCTTTTTCCTTGCTCTGCTTCCGGTTCAATTCAACTCTTTCCAGGTCTGATAGCTCCGTTTTCTGGGAGTGGACTGATCTCCGCACAGGTCAACTGTCCACTTGTAGTGTAAACATTTACGCCGCATGCGCCGTTTGTATCAAGATCAAGTATCCCGTTGCACCTCACGGAGCCTACAACACCAAACCAATATTTAACTGCTGCCCTCTTTAAAGATAGAACCATTAGGTGATGCTACGAAGAAGTTCGTTACTAATAAATGGAGGACGTTCTCCGTGTGGAATGTTCGCACGCATTGCCATCGGCCAACAACGGTCCCTAAATAACGGAAACCTGACATTGAAATTAGGCCAGTATCATTTTGATACGAGAAAGTTCGCACTACAGCTGGAGCGCCAGGGATTCACGCAGACGCAATCTGAAGCAGTACTAAAAGCGCTTGCTTCGGTATTAGATGATAGTGTGGAGCATTTGTCTGGAAACCTCGTGTCAAAGGAAGAGTTCTCCCGCCGAGTATATCAACAAAAGGTTGACTTCACTAAGCTTAAGTCGGAATTGCAGACTTTAGACAAGACGGAGTTGACCAGAGTCACAAATGAACACGAACGACTGACGTCGGATCTTGAAAAAGTGCGCCAGAAATTTAAAGAGCAGATTGCCAAATCGCGCGCCAATGTCCGGCTGGACCTGAATCTCGAGAAAGGGCGGATCCGCGAAGAATCGGCTATTCACGAACTCAAAATCAAGGAGACCGATACGCGAATCGACCAAGAGCTCGCCAATTTCAAGAGTCAGATCGAAGGAACCAAAGTCCAAGTCGCCCAGTGGCTCATCGGTGTCTGCACCGGTATCTTTGCTGTTGTCTTAGCATACATGCGTTTATTAGCATAGCGCCCATTCCCTACCTCAACGTTTATTTATTCAATATCACACTTTATCCACAGTACCCGATTTTGCCTTTGGCGACTGGGCTCTGCCCAGGCCTGTTTTTCCGCTTCGCAGAGACTGACAGTTTGTAGTCTTCTACGGGTCTGGGCAGAGCCCAGCCTACAGAGGCAGTTCAGGGACAGCACAAGTCGGGGGATGGATCTATTTATCTAAAAAAAAAGTTGTTTCAAAATCCTGACAGTGTCTTCAGGAGAGGTGACGGAGTGGCCGATGGTTCTAGGGTCTTCGTAGATCTCATAATCGTTGCCTCCTTTGGCGGTCTTGTCGCCGAAGAAGTGGATCTCTTTGAAATTCTCATGCTCGAGGTGTTTTAAACAGTAGGTCTTATCCCAACCAGTGGGGAACACGTCAAAGGAGATCTTACCACCAATAGAATATGTGAGGCCGTAGTCAGGGAAATTGGCCTTCAAGGCCTCAACAAGAGTGGACCGAATGTTGTGCTGCTTGTCATAGAGCTCGAACTCGTTACGCTCGGCAATAGAAGCGTTACGGCCAATAGGTGAGACATTAATCATTCCGCTACGGAATTCAATAAAAGTACCTCTGCGCTTGGGTAGATCGATCTCGGAAAGATGACGGAGGATGAACTTCACAAGATTATTGTATTTTTCTTCGCCGATCCAGCCAATGAAGTTCTGAGTAGCCAGCTCCTGACCCAACTTATAGGCAGTAAGACCGTTCTCGGAGAAACAGTAATCAAACTGGGCTAAAACGTCGTCGCCGAGCTGCTCCTTCTGTTTAACAAGGTCTGAACCACCAACAAATCCGATAGCGGTCTTTTTACGCAATTCTTGAAGAATCTCTCGAACTTCGGGAGTTACGTACTGACGGGCAGGAGTTAAAGTTCCGTCGACATCAAACAAGACGATTGTGGTTTTAAGAGGACGTTCTTCAAGGGGAACGACAGTAGGAGTGGCCATTGTGGTAGTGTGGTGCAGTGCGAGATAGAGTGAAATGAAAAGATCGGTAAAAGCGCTGGCCAGTGAGATTGCCAGCTCATATAAAAACAGACCGCTGTTTTGAGGGTTAGGAAGGATCCAAGGCATTATGAGATAGCCGTGCAATCCCGGTGGACCCTGTTCTGCCTCCGCCGGATGGACTCTGTTCGCCTAGACCGGTAGCTCTAATTTCATTCGAATGATGCTTGGACTGTATGGCTAAGGTCGTCTGTGCTCGTGAATTTACCCTGTAATAATTACTATTACTGCTTTCCCATCAGGTCACAGAGTAATAATAGCTTTCCAATGTTCGATCTGTTGAAATATATTCCTTACCCTGAACTTCTTGAAATGCATGACAGCATTTTAGGTTAATCTTTTGTAAAACCTTAAGATAAACGACGATACTCGATCGGATCACGTGGTACGTGATAGCGATAAATACAGAGTCACTGACAAATGTTGAAGTCGTATGTTTGATATTTTGAGCACGTAAGCACCACTAGGTAATGGCTGGCTGGTGAATCAACTAATTAAGCTTTCGATTGCCTGACATTGTGACTCCCTCTTTTCTGACTCTACCTCCGTATGCCAGTGTACGCTCCATAGCTATGCTGGATACGATGGGTTTCGGAGCCCAGCCGGAGGCGGAATCGAGGCAGAAGAGCCTTGAAAATAGTAGGTAAGTGATTTTATTTTATTTTATTATTTTCGATGTTTTTTCATTATAACCAAGTCGTAAAAAAATAATATATAATTGAAAAAAACATTTAGAGTCTTCTACCTCTACGACCACCCTTTCTACGGGTAGAGTCAGATGGAACGGGAGTGACGTCCTCAATACGACCAATCTTGATTCCAGAACGGGCAAGAGCTCTAAGAGCAGATTGAGCACCAGGGCCGGGAGTCTTAGTGCCGGTACCACCAGTGGCTCTGATCTTGAAGTGGAGGGCGTTGATACCAACTTCCTTGCATTTGACAGCGACATCTTGGGCAGCCAACATAGCAGCATAAGGAGAAGACTCGTCGTGATCGGCCTTTACCTTCATACCACCAGTGACACGAGAAATGGTTTCACGGCCAGACAGATCGGTAACGTGGACGAAGGTATCATTGAAAGATGCAAAGATACGAGCAACTCCGAAGACAAGCTCTCCCTCACGGGTTTGGAGACCAAGGGTGACGTTTTCTATATATATAAGTTAGTATGTGGAAACTGTAAAGTGGAGATAATGAAGTTAGACGGCCGGACGAGAGAAACGACAAACGAATAGTATATGGACTGACTGGTGACCAAATTGAATTTAGAAATGGTTAACTAAATAAATGATATTCCCAATCGGACGGTAATTATAGCCAACAAAACGAAAGCAAGAAGCCGAATTAAACCAATTTTCTAAAACCCTGCTGATTCTTAATCACTACTTTGTTGTATATTCTAGTAACCCTGTCGACTATAATATCGATGTCAATAACCGCACTATTCAAATACCGAATGCTGTTGTTTATCACCTGCTTTGCCAAGTCGTGCCGCAATATTAAAATAAATATATCAGTCCTATCAATCCCTCGTTATTGGTAGCTTTCTCTATCTTCGCGCCTCATTCTTCGTTCTTGCCTAATGAATTATCTCCCCGTTGCTGTCCATCTTCTTCTTCTGTAATCCAACTTCCGTATTCACCCTTCTGGATTTATCATTTCTGTTCCAACTTACCGTTCTTTGGTGCCATTTTTATTTGTATTTGAGTCGTAATATGTCTGTACTACAAGTCAAACTAACACTTTGAACAGGGCTAGTATTCAATCAATGTCTGTCAAGTTCGTTCGGTGCGTGTATTTGAAATTTTGAGTTGCATGTACGAAATACAAGTCACAGTCCAACTGCCATATTAGGCAATATATTTTTACTGCGCCAGATTTTGTTCACGTGAGTTTTATGCATATAACGTTCATGCGGGGAGCAGCGATAAGATTATTGTTTATTAGATCATATATCATTAATTAGCATGGCCAATCTCATACTGAAGTTCCCCAAACCACGCCTTCTTACTTTTGACGCTTTCGGCACCTTGTATACTCCCAGTCCGTCCGTCGAACAACAATATAGCAATTTTGCTAAGCAGCATGGAGTGCTAGTCGAGCCCCAAGAGATTAAAAGCCAGTTTCGAAGCGGTGAGTATGTTGCTACTCTTCAGGCGGCTGGGTTCGCCCAGGCCGTACTCTGCTTCGCGGAGCAGCAATTCATCGTACCCAATATCGCCAAGGTAATCGCCTTTCGCGAAGCGGAGACCAGCCGACGAAAGTCCCGTCCACTCCCGCTAACAGTTTGCAGCGTTCAAGTCAGTCTCATCTCAATACCCAAACTATGGCAAGTCTGCTAATTTGCCGATTAAAGATTGGTGGTTTAAGATAATTCAGCTTACGTTCTCGAACTATAGTATTCCTGACGAAGCTTGCAGTGCGCTGTATGAACACTTCAATTCGTCTAATGCGTATCATATTTATCCGGATGGAATGAAACTGATCCGTAATTTGGGAGAGCGAAAGTTTAATATCGGAATTCTGTCGAATTCTGATCCTAGAATGAGAACGGTGCTAGAAAATACTGGCTATTTACAGTATATGGGATCACACAACATTTTTCTGTCCTATGAGACTGGGTTTGAGAAGCCCAGTGCTGAAGCGTTTAAAGTAGCAGCAAAGAATGTCAAAGTAGAAGAAGCCATAAGAACCGAAGGTGGAAATACGGAAATGAGCTATAGTGATAGTCGACTATGGCATATTGGAGACGACGTTGATAAAGATTATAATGCTGCTTTCCACAACGGGTGGAACACCATTCTAGTCGATAGAGATGGGGAGTTTTCAGAACAGCGAAAGCTCCTAGATAGCTTCAAAGGTGTCAGTGGCTATAGTTATTTCAGTGATGAAGATCTAACCGTTGTCAATTCGGGCAATGAGCCGGCTAGAGTGTATGTAAGTGATATGAGTAGGATTATTCAGTTATTTGAATAGCGCATATATATGGCTTGTGTATAAAAGTATTGTACATAGATATACCTGAGAAGCCAACAAATTTAAAGCAAAGTAGTAGGTAGCAGGAGTACCATAAAACGATAGAAATATACTCGGTTACTATTTAATTACAACTGGAGAGCCTCGCACATAGTGGCTGATATTCGCCGCATACGCGTCGCTCGTGATGCATGTTCACCACCATTCATTCAGGTAAACAAGCCAACCCATCTAACCAGCCTGCCACTGTCACCACTTAAAATGAAAAAGGATTCGGATAGATCTTTTTATCATCTCACTACTCCTAGGAGCGTTTTGTTCTTTGAGCAGTGGATGGAAATGAAACTGGACTTTGATTCTATCGAGGTCCCTCTAGATCTACAGCCAGTTAACGGCGATGAAGAAGACCTTACTCCACAACCTCAATATCCTGCGTTTGGATCTAAAGCGCGAAATAAGGAGAGAGCATCAGCGGCGTGGATTGATTTAGGGTTGGATGAGTTGTCAATTAGAGGGCCTGGTGAATATGACAGAACAATAGTTAGCGGGCCGATGTTTGGTAGCGCAGAAGAAGGAGAAGAGTTTCCTGATCCTCGACGGGTCGTACCTGGTGGCAGCGGGCGAAGTTCAGGATTATCTAATTTGGCATCAGGCTCAGGCTCAGGCCCAGGCTCAGGCCCAGGTCCAACAGGTTCAAGCCAAGGGTTGTCTACCACGCATTTCGATAGAGGTACCTCGAGTCGTGCACCGCGTTAAAATCAGGTATAATTAATAGTGTTTCCACTAATTGCTCATCTACACCTATTTAGTGCTTTTTCATTTGGTTTTTTAATTGCACTTCCTCCAAACGTGGCGTTAAAACTGCTCTCACTTCCCTCTGGGATCAAGCACTTTGCAAACTCACATTTCTGTGAAATTTGCTATTAGCGAGCACGGATATTAGGCTAAACAGCTTGAGTTTTCTCCTTAAAACTTATACTTTAGTTCCATCAGAAGCAGTAATACAGCATCGCATTGTTTCGCTTTAGCTTGAGCTTCAGTTGTAGTAGAAGTGTCATTAATAGTTGGTAAGACCGCTGCTTCATCAGAGGCATATTAGTCCTATGAGCTCTTGAAATAATGGACAGTTAATATCAAGCATTTCACTTTGCAATCGACATTCTACTGTTTTAGTATATCTTTTAGCACCACTTATCAGCTGGCTCCCCATTGATAACTGTAATTCTCAAAAAAAGAATATCAAATTACACAAAGAAAGGCTAATATGGACCCATTATAGGAGAGTTCAATAATTATGCCTTTTCGTCTGTCTGGAAAGTACGGGTTGTGAGTAGAGGGTAGCACGTTCCATCAGATCTCATCTACTGCGTCGTTACGCCCAAGACTTGGCTTGACTTGGTACAATACAACCAAAGAAGCAGTTCTCATCGCTGTGGCTGTGAAACACGGATCACTAAGTTTAATTGCGTCCGTCCAGTAGCCGGGGACACTCCACTGTTCAGCAAGTGTCATTGGACAAGACAAGCCCGAAGAATACTATCCTCTGGGAAGACTTTCTACCGACATCGCGAACACGGTTGCATTTTCGCCGGCAATGAAGCTGCTTTCCTTATTGGCTTGGGCATGGAAACGGACAGGATTGTGTGTATAACCCTATTTGGATTCTGCCTCCGGCGGCTGGGCTCCGCCCAAACCCGTAGCTTCGCAATTCTAAGTCAATTACATGTAGTATATTAATCTAATGGAGAGAGCAAAATACATTGAATTTCATGTTCACAAGCCAAACCGAGCTACGGAGGCAGAGCAGGGAAGAACTATTTCTTGTAACTCTTGACAAACTTACAGAGGTTGTCGAGACCTTCCTTAAGCTCGTCAGTCGCATTGGCGAATCCGATTCGAACGTATCCAGGTGATGAGAATGCTTCTCCCGGGACTAGCAGCGTGCTATAGTGTTTAATGAACTCCGTGCAGAAGTGTCTTGTATCTGTTACTCCCTTAATATTCAAAAACATAGTAGTGCCGCCTTGTGGACGAAACAACGACACCGCTCCCTGGCAGCCCTTGATAAATTCATCAACAATCTGTAGGTTGGTTTTACATAGCTGGATGTTATATTCGAGAAGCTTATGGCGGCCACTAAGAGCCCAAGCTGCAATCAGGTCGTCAATTATAGAGACAGATATGGTCGAGTAGTCGCGGCGCTTCAAGCATTCCGTAATGACATCTTTATCTGCAGATACAATCCAGCCAAGCCGAATGCCAGCCATCGCAAAAGCCTTTGAAGTACTGCTGGTAGAAATACCCTTCTCATATAGACTTGCAATGGAACTAGGGGCTTCGACGCCTTCAGGAAGACTATGAAACAATGGACGATACACCTCGTCACAGATCAAATATGCATCAGCTTCACGAGCAATCTCAACAATGTCTTTCAACATATCCTCTGGAATAACAGACCCAGATGGATTGTGAGGAGAGTTTATGTTAATAATCTTGGTTTTACCTTTTCTGACCATGGCACGGAGCTCGTTTAAGTCTGGCAGGAAATCATTTTCCTGTCGTAGTTTCAACAGCTCGACTTCACCTCCAAAAACAGCGGGAACGGACTTCAGTTGTTGGTAGACTGGGTCAACACAGATAACATGGTCGCCGGGACTGACCAAGGAGTAGTAGAGCAGGAAGTTGGCACCAATGGCTCCATTTGTGACTAGAACATCATCACTGGTGATCTTGATATCACCTTTAGATGTCTCATTGTACATTTCTGCCACGGTGTTTCTGAGAGAGCCAGAACCTGAGATGGCCCCATATACCAATCTTGTAGATAGAAGCGCCTGAGCGGGAAACGGAGTACCAATGATCTTCTCCAATTGCTCAATTGACAGAGAAGCACAGCAAGTTTCTGAAATATTCCATTGGACCTTAGTCTCATATGTATCCATCCATCTCTCAACGTCGAAATCTTCCTGGTAAACCATTGTAAAGTTTGGGCTATTAATTTCCTCCTATTCGTTTTTGGGGTTGTAGTTGATGTTGATGACGATGAAATCCTACAGATATAGCACTATATATAAACGATATCCCTGATACGGCAGCCAAATTAAGTACGCACTGCATAAATAGTACAAGAGCAGTAAACCGGACTTTGATAACAGACTCTAGAAAAGGAGAAACATATTGAAGGCGAGCATACGAAAGATGTCTCGTCCTAAAACCAACGGATAAGATATCGAGAATAAGCAGCTTAGAATTTCCTCGGAAAACTATCTCCACATAAACCAGATTGGGAAGAATGAGATTCAGATAACCTCAGCGAGAACTGGCCCAAATCTGCGAGATCAGCATGCGTCGAATCAGCCGTATAACGCTCTCAATCACACCCTGACAACACTATATAAGAAGTGGAAACGAGAAGCATCACCTGTCTACGGTAGACGGGTTACTGATCTACTGACGAGTCACTGTGGACTCGGAAAATAGCACAGCGCTAGCAATTGGGGTCATCACTGCGCTCCAGCTACCTCTCTCAGCGCCAGAGACCCTGTAACACCAATTAGCACTCGAGCACAGCTCAAGCTACGGGTCTGGGCGTAGCCCAGTCGCCGAAGGCAGAGAGCGGGAAAGGGGGGGTAGAATTAGTTAATTAGATCCCTTCAGGAACATCTGGTAGCAAACGTTATTGGTTTCCTCTACCCAAGGATAGTTTAGGGATGATAAAAATTGTTCAAACTGCTCATTTTCGGACGGAGGGACGGTGATTCCAGCAACGATTTTTCCAACGTCGGAGCCATTGTCTCTGTAGTGGAAAAGAGTTATGTTCCATTTAGATTTGAGCCCATTTAAGAAATTCATAAGCGCACCAGGGCGTTCAGGGAATTCGAATTGGAAGACGCGTTCAGCGGGAACGTTAGCTTTACCACCTACGAGGTATCGGGCGTGTGTTTTGGCAAACTCATTATCACTGACGTCGTTTGCGGTGAACCCCAGAGCAGATAATTTCCGAAGAACTTCGGCCACCTCTATTTCCCGATTGTCGACTGAGAACGACATGTATACATTTGCGGTCTCGTCATCGTCATAACGGTAAGAGAATTCGGTGACTGCTCTAGGTTGTAGTACGGAAATGATTTCCCGGAACGACCCAGGGCGTTCGGGGATGTTAACAATGAGGAATACTTCTTTACCTTCACCGAGTTTAGCTCGTTCAGCAACAAAACGGAGCCGGTCAAAATTCATATTAGCTCCTGATAGAACACCTACATAGGAAGCAGACGAATGATCAAATTCAGGATGTAATGCGATGTATTTCTGAATACCAGCGACTGATAGAGCGCCTGCTGGCTCGACAATGGATCTCGTTTCTTGGAAAACGTCTTTTATAGCAGCACAGATCTCATCAGTAGTTGTATGGACTACTTCGTCAACATATTGTTGGCATAATCGGAATGTCTCTTCGCCCGTAACTTTAACAGCAGCTCCATCAGCAAACAAGCCGACCTTGTCCAAGGTAACTCTGGAGCCCGTTTTCAGCGATCGATACATGGCGTCAGCGTCATAGGTTTCAACACCAATAATCTTTACATGAGGAGCAATTCTCTTAATATACGCAGCGACACCGGCAATTAATCCACCACCACCGACGCCACAGAATACGGCCTTCAGTTGCTGAATGTTCACTTGACGAATGATTTCCAATCCAATTGTTCCCTGACCAGCAATAACATAAGGATCATCGAACGGCGGTATGTTGGTCAGGCCGTGTTTTTCACATAGTCTGGCACATTCCGCTTTACATGCATCGAAATCATCACCATGGAGAACGACTTTAGCACCCATCCGATGAACGTTGGTAAACTTGATCGAGGGAGTAGGAGTAGGCATTACAATTGTAGCAGGAATCTTCAAATGTCTAGCTGAGTACGCTACACCTTGAGCATGATTACCAGCGGAACAAGCAATGACTCCTTTCCAACTGACCTCGGGAGATAGCTGAGCCATCATATTATAAGCGCCTCTTAATTTGAATGAAAAAACCGGCTGGAGGTCCTCTCGCTTGAACAAAATGGTAGTATTAAGCTTGGCAGACAATCCCACAGCTGGTGTTACAGGAGTCTCCTGGCAAACATCATAGACGCGAGACGTTAGAATAAGACGGAGGTAATCCGGCGTACCATCAGGGAGGATATAAGATGGGTCAACAGTTGAATACATTGGCATTGTAAGTGATGAACGATATATAAGTTGATGTAATAGTGTAGGACAATAGAGAGTATGCAATTGGACAATGACTGCAAACGTGAGAATACCTCTTCGATTAACCTTTTCCGAGGCTTTCTGTTCTATTGTAAATGAAAACTTTGTAAACTCAAAATGCTAGATCAAACGAAAAGTGGTATCAGTCGATATTTCACCCCAGATGAGTCTTTATATTTCATGCGCGATTCGACATCTCGGATATGCGCCGCACATACTGTACTCATCCAAACTCCGCTTCGCGGAGCCCAGCCGCCTGAAGCAGAGCCCCGGACAACTCTACAAACAAAATTAAACACACATGATAATAAGAAAACAAAGAATAAATAAGTACTACGGTCAATTAATATCACCATCAGTAGCAGCAGCAGCGACAGCTGCTGCGGCCGCCGCGGCTGCTGCTACAGTCTCATCCTCTGCACGTCTAACTTCATCAGCTCTGCGGCGGTTGATAAAGGACTGTATACTGAGCAGTGGGAATATCTCACTCTTTGAAAGACTGCGCTGATGAACGGCCCATTTGATGATCTCGCTCATATACTCAGCAGCCTGGTCAATACCGATAATATCACCCGGTAAATCATCGAGCCCAGTGCTAGTATCATCAATAATCGAAGTAAAGGCGGATCCTTGGCCCGTAGATGAATCGTCACCGCTATTATTACGAACTTGGCCAAGACGTCTTTCCACAATAGCATCCAAAAGATCGCCTTCGTTGTCATCAACGATATCAGGAATATCGAAATCAGAATTGAGGAACTCATCAACGTCAACAATATCGGATATTCTTCCGGTGTGCTTGATTGCTTGATAGACAAGATCGATATTTGGCAACTCCTCAACTGCTTCTAATTCGTTAACACTTCTGCTGAGAGCACTTGATAAAAAGCCATTTCTGAATACCCCATCTGAAATCTCATGATACCAAGACTGGATTGCCCATTGAATGGATTGAAACACCCGCACTGTTTCTACGGGGTCTTCAGATTTATCATGCTGGTCACGCTCTAAAAGCTCTCCGTTGTACGAGTCTAAAATATATTTGAGCCAATGATAATAGTAGTTTAGCTTCCACCGTTGGACAACTTCCTGTTCCAATGGCAATCCGCCAGATTCCTGGCCACGTTCATTTAGAAATTCCACACGGATATTTGGCGGGAAAAACACCAGCTTGACGGCATCTTCATGAACAGGATTTCTATAAAGAACAAGCAGATATCGTTTAGACCGGCTTCCCGGTTTGGCTCTAATATGGGAGATAAACTCGCTCAACCATTTTCTCATTGTAAACACGTCTAAACCAGGGACTCTACGAGTGATCCACGCAGCATTAATGGCCGCGAGATTGACGTTATGCAAAGAGCTTGGTCTTTCCGCAGCAATGAAGTGTAGAGGAATCCGGTCTGTGCCTGAACAATTGGACGAGATAAGAACAGTAAATTTATCAGATCTAGCATCACCACCAGTACCAGTGTGACCAGACACACCATCATTAACAGCAGCGGCAAGTAAATGGTTACTGCTGCTGCCGTTGTTTTGTTTGCTTTGATTATTTTGATTGTGATTCTGTCGTTGCCGTTGCTGCTGGGCAAGAACTGATCTAGCTACGTCCTGAGCAGAAATATCTTCAGTGGAAGTAGCAGCGACGGCAGCAACTGCTTGCATGGCAGCTAATTCCGGATTGATATCCACGTCTTGGATCGTGTTTCTATTATTAGGGATTGAATGAGTTGTAGCAGCAGCCAATGCAACTGCTGCGGCCATGTCATCTTCATTGCTATCATTGCCTCGATGTCTTCCATTATCGACGCTATACGATGAAAGAGGATGCCTGGGTACCAAGCTCTGCAGACTGTGAGAAGCCGATAAAGATTTTTTCCAATGGAACCCGGTTTCCAGAACAGTATAGATATTGGATGGGTCATAAGTAGAGCATAGTAATTGCAGAGCTCTCAGGTTCTCACTAGGAGAGCCCGAGGTTGTATAATGAGCATCATCTACATTTTCAGAATCTCCAGTATGATCAGCAGCCTGACCACCAACCACAGTTGTATTGGTATTATCGGCTATTGTTTGGTGATGATGCTGTGGCAGTGGCGTTGGAGGAGGCGGTGTATTGTCAAACAAAGCAGGATCAGTATTGGCTATTGATGGGTCTGCTGACAATGGTAAACCAGGCACAGTTCGCATGGTTCCAGTGGGATCATTTGTAACTGTACCAGTCGCGACGATGCTTGTCCCTCCAGCACCAGCTTCAGCCAGTCCTTCTAAAATAGCAGTAGCTCTCTTTTTATTATGTAGCAAGCTATTAGACGCACTGCTTCGTTGACTTGGTGAGTTGCTACCACTTTGAGCACTGCCACCGCGGCGACCACTAGTACCACTAGAGTACTCAATGTTATTTCTCTTTCTAAACCGGTCCAACCAACGATAATTGAACTCAGGTTCAATTCCTCTATATTCAGGAATTCTGTACCATAACTCATTTGCTTTCTTTAACAGCAGAGCAGCACTTACAGCCCCACCTGTCTTTGATTGATATAACTGCCAGTCAACCAACATATCTTCCAATACAGGATATTTACCATAGCGGTTTCTGATTGAGGTCTCATTTACTGCTTCATCGTCGAGATGTTTATTCTTTTTACTAAGACACCTAGACACACCAGACTGACTGATACGTCGATTGAAGTTTTTATAGAACCAATCAATACATTGTTTTTGGTTTGGCTTCGTTTCCTGAGACTGTACCCATTCACGAAGAGCTTTTTTCTCCCTGTTTGTAAATCCCGCTCGTTTGGTGCCACCAGTGGAGGATTTGCCTCTGGACGATGTAGTAGCACGGGCCGAGTTCGTCGTGCTCGCCACATCCGTATCCAACGAAGAGTGAGAGTGTAGTTGTTGGTGGTGATGGCTAGTTTCAGAGTCTGGCTCAAACGCAGGGTCTTTGTCGGAATCGTCATTGTCGTCATCCATGTCCATTTGATTTGGCGAGTCATTGATGGCATCATTGTTGTTGGCACTAGCATTCTGAGCAGCATTATAATCAGCTACTCGATTCAAATCCGCTATATTGACATTCGCTACATCAGTTCCAGAAGCATTTGCCAACGCATAACTTGTCTCGTCGGCGGTGTCTTGATTGTGAGCATTTTCGATTAGCGCCTGGTCAATCACTTCCCGTTCATCGTCACTTCCATGTTCGTGTTCATATATAGCCTGGGATTTGGATCCTCTGTTTCTTCTCGGTCCGGGACGAGCCATATTTATTTACGCGTGTTATTCACGTCTCGTCTCGCGTCCTGCTTGTGTTCTGGCGGATAGAGGGATTGTGCCTGGTCAGGGTTGAATGAAAGAAAATCTCGTGAACCTGTCTGTGTACTTGTAAGGAGATGTTTGTTGGCGGAGGTGGTTTTTAGGATAATATTCAGTTGTGGTGATGCTACGTGGTAACCGCCACTCCCGCCGTTCGCTGCCAATGAAAGCCGCACATGCGCCTCATAGGGCAAGGGTGGTCTCTTGGCGGCCGGGCCCTGCTGCTCGGACTCGCTGTGGTCTCCGCGATATCAATTGGCACTCAGAGCTATGTAACCTAGTATCGAGCGAAGCAACCAGGGTTTTAGCTGTCAGAGATAGATACTAGAAGTGCATCACTAACCCATTAAATAGTGGAGGTAGTAGATAATCAATTAACGTGGTTTCGAGCACCGTCGCCTGTGCGCATGGAGGGCCGCGGCATCGCTATACCGGGGAGGATGATGATATTACGAGCGCGTAATAGGTCTACATTAATTAGGAGATGGAGAAAGACGCGAACGAGGTCGAGAAGTGAGGGACTGCGAGTATGACTTCTGGCATTGCTACAAATAAGCGACGCTTCGATGACGATGAGTGCCAGTTAGGAGAGAAGTGGAGTCTCTATTCTCCAAGGGACTCGGGTCCAAAAAAGCGAGTCGTTAAACCGGTGCAGAGTTTTGTTGAAGGTGAGTAGACAGAGGTATTGTAGTGAACATGTGCTAACAGCAGACGGTTTAGCAAACACTCTTCGATTGATAAAACAGGCACAATTGGAGATGTTGCGGGGGAATATCAAACCGCCGCTTAATAATACTACTAGTATCTTGTCCTGTGACGACTGTGGCAGTGTTTTGAAAGACGACTATATTACTCCTTCTGAATATCAGTGTATTCACTGTGGTAAATCAGTATGCCAATATTGCTCAGTACAAAGAATCTTTAATGACAACTTGTTAGAATGTCTTGATTGTGTTCGATGATGGCAGTGGTATGGAATGTATTTATTTATTTATTATTTGTTTAGAAATAAAAAATTTGATGCGATTTTACAAACATTACTATTAGAATTGAAACAATTGTTGTTGTTGCTGTATCTGGTTCTGTCGCTGCTGTTTCAGTGGTGGCTGCTGTGAATAAATACCTGGTTGGCCTGTCGGAAATACCGACACCGTCTGCAACTGTTCTAATCCTCCAAATGTCGGTTGGTATTGGAGTGGTGGTTGTAGTTGTTGGGGGCCGGTAATCAGCATACTCTGTCTAAATGGGTTGCTTCCGGTGGCCTGTGAGGTTAGTTGGGGTTGAATAGGAGCACTCGTAGTAACGGCAAATGGATTCGTACCAGTCCGATGTAGTTGCTGTAGATGTGATGATGCTGATGATAATGATGCTGACGCAGGGCTACCGTTATTAACAATGCCTCTTTCCGGTAGAGAATATAACGTCGAAGCTCTTTTAGCAGCAAATGGATTAGATGCGTCCGACTCAGAACCAGTAGACAGTTTCCTAAAAGGATTACTACTACCAGTGTTAGATCGTTGCAGTTGAACTGGTGACTGTTTTGGCACTGGCACCTGCTGTGGCTGTGGCTGTTGTACATTACCCCATGGATTGGTCCCAGTTGGTTGTGAAAACTGTTGTGGCTGTGGAGACAGTTGCTGTTGTTGTGGTGCTGGAAATTGTTGCTGCTGTTGAGCTAGCTGATGTTGTTGAGCTAGTTGTTGCTGCTGAGCCAGCTGTTGTTGTTGGGTTACCTGCTGCTGCTGAGCAAATTGCTGCTGTTGTTGGAGCAGTATCTGTTGTTGCTGCTGCTGAGCTTGAGCCTGTGCCTGTGCCTGTGCCTGTGCTTGTGCTTGTGCTTGTGCTTGTGCTTGGTTTAACTGCTGCTGCTGCAAGCCAAATGGATCATTCAGGGAAATTCCATTAGACAGCCCAATAAGATCTGGCTGTTGTTGTTGTAAAGACAGAGCCTGTCCAGTACTTTGTACTTTACTTTGTACTTTACTCTGACCATTTACCTTGGCGCTACCCTGCCCGTTACCACTGTTGCTACTCTTTCCACTCTCTTTGGCTTGTTTCTCTGCCATATACTGCCTATGATTAATCTCAAAATCTGGGTCATTCAAGTAATCTTCTAATGACTGGGTCAAGCTAGTAGGGGCATGCTTGATGTTGGGAATATGTAATTTTGTAGAATACTCCAAGTGCTTAGCAACTTTCAAGTAATTCACTACTTTGACAGTTTGCTGGGTGAACATTGTATAAATCTCCAAGGCGTGCTCAGCATCAACTTTGGACATTTCAAAGTAATGTTCTAATACATTAATAACGCCTTCGTTTAATACCTGGAATAACGATAACAAGTCATGAACCAATAAGCGGAAAACTGTTAATGATATATCGTTATTTACTTCCTCTTCATGAAACCGACATTTCAAAAGCCCGTCCACTTGAATCAGTACACTTTCGCACTCTCTTAGCAGGCCTTTTTCAACACTCAGGTTTTGTAGTCGCCCTCCACCCGTCTTGCTCTGGAACCGGACATAATCAATCCTTGTCTTCTTGAACTGGCTGGCTCGTACATGTAAATACTTAGCATATTTGACCAGTCCAACTGCCTGGGGATTATTCCCCACCGATCCGACCTTGATCTCCAGAGTCCGCGGGCTCTTGGCCAAGTAGTCCAATGTCACATCTCTCGCACCTTCTCGTATCATCAAATGAATCACTATCATCGACTTATATACAATTGTCCATGCAGAGTCACGCACCCGGTTGCCCAGCGTCCTCATAACCACCTCGAAATCTCCACTTCCTTCGGTGAACGTCGTTTCCAGAATTGGCTCGATATACTTTGGCTTGGGTGCCGCCAACTACACCTTGCTGTTAGTATCTCTCCCTATGATGTCGTCGTAGCTGCCTCTGCCTCTGCCTTTGCCGGAGGCTGGGCAATGCCTGGACCCGTCTGTGCTCGCTTCACAATCCAGATAGTGGTGTATGTGCCCGACATATCCGGTATTTGACCGGTGAAATGAATTACTACCCACCTTCATCTTCGTGGCCCCCTACAGATTTCGTTAGTATCTTTTGCCACATGCCTGCGCAGAGGACGTAGCAGGAAAAGGCACGATAGCTATACTTCGAAGACAACGAGCGCCCACCGGAGGCTGAACCAGCCCCGAGTCTCTTTCTTCGTTGTTAACAACTCACCTTCACTATCTTCTCATAGTTCCCCGACATTTGTCCCCTCTGAATGCCCTCTGTGTGGTGCTTCGTCCTCTTATGTAGTAGCAGCAGACTTCTCTCTCCGTGTGAATACTGTCTGTCTGTCGGACTACTGCTTGGCGCGCCTAGTGGTGGTGTCTCTCTGGGTAATGACGGTGGTGGGTGGTCTCTCTGTTTGTTGTTCTTTCTCCGCTAAAGAAACAGATCCACTCTCTCTCCCGCGCCTTCCAGAAACACTTACTTACCCGGCTCAGCACAGCGGCTGCGAAACTGACCATGGTCTGCTGCTGAGCCGTATCTCTGCTGAGGAGTTTTCGGCTGCTCTGCCGGGGACGGACCAGCCGCCGGCGCGCATGACGGACTGTATGCAGGGGTGCAACGACACATGCAGGGTCTATCTGTGGATACCTATGGAAAGCGAAAGGTAAAAAATGAAGGTACAGGACGATTTGGTCGATGCTACGGCGTAACTTAGTATCCATTTCAAATTCTGTGCAAACCGATTCGTACGGGCTGGACAGGGGGCCTTGTTCACCAGAGGCAGAGCTGTCGTGATATAGCACGGCTGACAACTAACGTTTACTGACTAGCGTACTGAGGCAGAAGGAGATTTTCGGACTTTCGAATAGTACAGTACTAATACGTGCCATGCCGTGGTTAGTAATTATAGGTACGTGAAATTTATGAAATTTATTAGTAGTAACGGAAAACGATAAGACAAGTCGTATAATGTCATCACTGGGTAGATCAAGATTAGATAGCTCGTCTGCTTTATTGCCACAGCTAAATATCCATGATGTGGTAAATCCTACTCGCTCATTCACTTATATCTTATTACTGACTGTGATTGTTGGCGGTTTACAACTGTCCTGGTGCACCGAATTCTCAAATGGCACTCCTTATCTCCTGTCTCTTGGTATGTCGAAGACCGTGATGAGTCTTGTTTGGATAGCCGGTCCTTTGTCTGGTACTTTGGGCCAGCCGATTGTTGGCGTCATCAGTGACGAGTCAAGATGGAAGTATGGCAGACGCCGTCCGCTGATTATCTTTGGCGCATTAGCTACGATTTTTAGTCTGCTTCTACTCTCTTGGTCAAAGGATATTGTTGAATGGTTTAGTCCTGATAGCAGTTCTTTGACAGAAGACGAGTTAAGAACACGGACAATTCCATTTGCTGCTATTTTTGTTTATGTGCTGGACTTTTCAATTTCGGTTATTCAGGCCGCTTCAAGAGCTTACATTGTTGACAATGTCCCTACACATCAACAGAATGATGCCAATGCTTGGGCAGCTAGAATGACTGGAATTGGCAATATTATCGGGTATGTGTTGGGATCGATCAACCTAGTAAGAGCTTTCCCATGGCTTGGGAACTCTCAGTTCAAAGTACTTAGTGCTTGGGCGTGTATTGCCCTTGTTGCTACTGTTACTCCTGCAGTATTGTATGTTTCTGAGCGGGACCCAAATACTGATCCGACTATTGTTTCTCCTAAACAGCACTCGGAGAATATTGGCAAGAGCAAGCTGCACCAAATTTACAATGACACTTATCGCGCTATTATCCATCTTTCTCCACAGACTCGTCTTTTATGTAATGTCCAGTTCTTTGCTTGGATCGGATATTTCCCAATGTTGTTTTATACAACTACATATGTTGGGGATATATACAGGCGAGAAGTGCTCTCCCATAGAAGCCCTGACGCGCCACCACTAAGTCAGCATGAGATAGATGAGCTATGGGAAGAAGGAACTCGACGAGGCGCTTATGCTTTGGTGATTTACTCGATAACGTCACTAATTGCTAATTTCGTTCTTCCCTATATGGTCAGTGATAAGTACTACAAAACCCATAAGATCACTGGAGATGTTCTTGGCGAAGACGAGCTGGAGTCAGATGATGAGTTAGTCAACTCGTCTTCCGCCAGTAAGCTCAACCATCGGGTCCACCAATTCATCGACTCGAAGCGCACTTCAGTCGCTAGAATGTGGACTGCATCCCACATTCTCTTTGCTCTTAGTATGTTTTCTACATTCTGGATTTCGACCACCACCCAAGCCACTGTGCTAGTAGGCGTTCTTGGTGTGTCATGGGCAGTTGCTCACTGGGCTCCATTCACAATCATTTCAGAGGAAATATCCCGTATCAAAGAAAAGAAGGCTCGTGCCCAGGTCATTGGTACCGAAAACGACGGACACCTATACCACACCTATGAACATGAAGCAGGAATAGTCCTCGGTGTCCATAATGTATTTGTGGCCGCACCTCAGATGATCTCCTCCCTCATGAGCAGTATTCTGTTCCGATTCTTCGACGCCGACGGGTCTGGCGACAGCATTGGCTGGGTATTTCGATTTGGCGGCGTCTTCACCCTAGTAGCCATCTATCTCTCACTTTTTATCAAAGAACCACACGACCTGGACGTTCAGGACGAACTAGATTACTAAACATTTGCTTTTGCCCTCGTGTACTGATTTCGTTCTCGACCCGCTTCGTAGAGACCTTACGGTACCCCTGAACGCGCATCCGGCGGCTGGGCTTCAGCCCAGACCCGTAGTTAGGTAGAGCGCCCGGTAATGAGTCCACCGCGAAGCGGAGCTACTGGTCTGGCTGGAATCCCAGCCGCCAGATGCGCATTCAGGGTCTGTGCAGAAAGAAGGTCCTGGCGCAGATGCATGCAGTGGGACCCTGATCGCTTGGCCGTTGGACCGTGTCACAGCCAACCCCATGTTTTGGCAGGGGTTTCAGCATGCATAGCCTTATCATCAGGTGCGGCTGAGCCGATGAGTAGGAGCAAATCTCTTGGCTGGGTCTGGAGTATAAAAGGGTCTATATTTTCCAGCCATGACATCAATTGCGGTTTCGTAGAAACGATTTCTCAATCATTGATAAGTAATGTTGCGCGTGAGATCAGTACCTTTGAAATCTTCATTGACATTGGCTAGATCTGCTAGCACTGCCAGCCAGCTGGCTACTTTTAAGGTCCCAGAGGTTTTTAATGAACCGGTCAGGACTTATGAACCAGGATCGAAAGACAGAGCTGGCGTTTTAAACGCTTTGAGTCGTTTGGGCAGTGAAAGTCAGCATATTCCTTTGGTAATTGGCGGTAAGGAGGTCTTTACCCAGAAAACATTTGCTCAAACATCTCCCTCAAACCACAGTAAAGTACTTGCTCAAGTTAGCTCTGCATCCGAAAAAGACGTCAGCGACGCTATTAAAGCATCTTTAGAGGCTAAGAAAGACTGGGAATCGGCTCCTTGGGCGGACCGTGCATCTGTATTTTTGAAGGCTGCCGAGCTGATTGCCGGTAAATACCGTTACGATATCTTGGCCGCTACAATGCTTGGCCAAGGAAAGAATATCTATCAAGCAGAGATCGATTCTACGTGCGAATTAATTGATTTCTTACGATTCAATGTTAAATATGCCGAAGAGTTATACCAGCAACAGCCTGCAAGATCCTCTCCCGGTGTGTGGAACAGAGCCGAATATCGTGCTTTGGAAGGATTCGTGTATGCTGTAACCCCATTCAATTTCACTGCTATTGCTGGTAACTTAGTGGGTGCTCCTGCCTTGATGGGCAACACTGTTGTATGGAAACCATCTAATTCTGCTGTGCTGTCAAACTATTTACTTCATAAGATCTTCCAGGAAGCTGGTGTACCTGATGGTGTTATCAATTTCGTCCCTGGTGACCCCGTGACTATCACTAAACCTATTATCAGTCACCCAGATTTCGCCTCTCTGCATTTCACCGGATCAACTGACGTGTTCGTTAAACTTTACCAATCCATTGCTGCCAATCTGCCCGGTTACAAGTCTTATCCACGTATTGTAGGTGAGACTGGTGGCAAGAACTTTCATGTTGTCCATCACTCAGCCCATGTATCACATGCTGCTAAATCCACGGTTCGTGGTGCCTTTGAATATCAGGGACAAAAATGTTCTGCTACGTCAAGGGTCTATGTTTCCGAGTCGATTTGGCCCGAATTCAAGGCTGAACTGGTTGCTGAAACTGAAGCTCTATTAAAAGTTGGTGCTGGAGATGCTAGTCAGCCCGCCGGTTTTCATAAATTCCTAGGCCCTGTTATTCATGAACAATCATTCAATAAATTGGAAGGCGCCATTTCCGAAGCTAAACAGGACCCTAGTCTTGAATTATTGGTGGGCGGAAATGTGGATAAATCGACTGGTTATTATGTTGAACCAACTGTGTTTGTCAGTAAAAATGCCAAACATGCCAACTTACAAAACGAATTTTTCGGCCCTCTTCTCACAGTCTACGTATACCCCGATGCTCAATATGAAGAAACTCTTGACCTTGTAGACTCGACTGGCAAGTATGGATTAACTGGTAGTATCTTTGCCCAAGACCGCTCTGCAGTGCTTCTTGCATCTGAAAAACTACGCAACTCTGCTGGTAATTTTTATATCAATGACAAGTCCACTGGTGCCGTAGTGGGTCAACAATGGTTTGGAGGTTCTCGTAAGTCTGGTACTAACGATAAGAGTGGATCTGGTAACATTCTTTCGCGATTCGTATCTATTCGCAACATCAAGGAAAACTTTGTCGAAGTTGACAATGTTCTCTATCCCTCTAATGCCCAATAACTGATATGACCTGTATGTATTTAAATTAAATTATTATTTTGACATTAAGGTACCAGTCGCCGGAGGCGAAAGAGTTTCTATTTACAAATAATGATACAAATTAAAGGATCTCCTCCGCTGTTAAATCACGCTTGATTCGGAATGGTTTATTTCTCCATAGGATTCTATGGCCGCACATTGCAATCACCCATATTGGTAAAGCTAGAACTTCGCGGAGAATCCAGATTGGTAGCCATGACTTTAGAAATGGCCTTAGTTTCTTTGTGGGATATTCTGGAGAATAGTATGGAGACACAAAAAAAGGACTGTCCATATGTTCCATGTTGGAATATTGAAGTAGGTTGTGGAAGCTCCAATAGTCGGATCCACACCAAAGACACATATGGAGGATAAAAAATGTCCAGCTGAAAAAGACTAATTTATCGTCATTACTCCACCATAAAACAGAAAGGCCAAAACTACCAAAAACACCGCACAAAATGCTTTCTGTGGTTGGCTCTAATAGAGTGGCGGCCAAAACCATGTAACGACGTACCCTCAGCCATCGAATCCTTCGTGAAATATAACCATCAAAGTTGACGTCAGCTAGAGGTTGAACAACAGAATCACCAGTTAAAGCAGTACGACCACCCGATTTCCATAATGCTTCAGCAATCATATTATCTTCTGCAATATACTGAGCAAAAACACGGATGCCATGCCCTGCTTGTCTACCAGTAGCTCTATCTAGATCAGACCTACGGTAAAGATTCGATTTTCCCATTACACAAGGAGCAATAGCAACCGCATTAATAGCGGAATAAAATTTGGAATGAGCAGTCAACATAAACATCTCATCTAATTTGGACCCCCAATTATTAGTCCAGGCAGGCATAATTGACATACACATAGGTAAATGATGTACCAACTGAACATTTGGAGAGCGGTGGAACGCATCTACAGATCTGGCCAAGGTGCCTGGTGACACCCAAACATTTGAATCCAATACCCATATAATGTCATATTTAGCTCGTTCGTATCCTTGGGAAAGATTATTGATCTTTGGATTAGGACCATAATTACCCTCGCCAATTAAAATACTAGCATCTACAGAAGGGTATTTGGGAAGTAATTTCTGAGCTACTTGGACAGCTGGGTCAGATTCAGATGCAATGCAAAATATGATTTCAAATTTAGGATAGTTTTGTAGGAATGCTGAAGTTAAACATGCATCCATTTCAGTATCAATGCCTTTCAAGGGCCTTAGTATCGTGACCCCTTCACTGGCGGTTTCAAGTTCCCTTGTTAGAACGGGGACTATGCTTGTATATTTGCGCTTCACTACAGTCAATCCTAGTAAGCACAGGATTATGATTAATCCATACCAACTTAGGCAAATGAAAGCTAATATCCTGACTATGAGGCCGTGGTGGTGGACAGCTGACATATCGGGCTGAATATTATCATTGTATGCAAAAGTTGCCAACACAGGAAGAGATATCGATGAAAGAGCTGTGATTAACAGCCATTTCAATAGAATTGGCATTCTGATGGGACTATTTGGAATGTTTTGGTTGTGTTTCCCTTTGGTATCTTCGTTTTAATCAACTCACTTCTCAATACCATGAAGTACTACAGCTATGCTTTATGGTCGCTTTGTTGTTTTATTGTATACTTCTTCACTGCCTCTTCGAGGTCGATATCTATCTTATAGGCATTCTCTAAACAAAAATAAACCAAGGAAAGAACAACCGCTTGTCAATGGCTTTGAATCAATGCCGATTAATCCGGCCAAACTATCCGACGCTGTGAAAAATTGAATCATGCATCGTTCTATGCGTAACGCGTCGTGAATGCGAATGTGCGTGTGATTAGTGTGGCGGATGAGGCTTTACCCCTGAAATTGCGGATTATGTTATATATTTCCGTATAGAAAGATACCGTGTCCGTCCTCGCTTCGCTCGTCCGTATGTATAGAGTAGTGAAAAATAAATAAGAGTTGCGACAGAGCGCCTACACCTTTCGTATAAATCGGTCCACCAAGTGAGCCCTCGGGCCGTTTAAGACAACCAGCGTGGCCGTATCGGGCGATTGCCATCAGACCGTCGATGGGTCTGGTGAACCGCTCTATACTCTTCGTATCAATATCTACACCGACAAACCGATATTCACGAACGCGTGCACACCCTTTGCAACTACGGCATGTTACAAGCTCTGGCTGATTCGGTAGCAAAATATCCGCTGGCTTTAGCCGCTCTAGATTCTCGCTCGTCCGTATCTTACTTACAATACGACTTATTACAAATGAATGTGTATATATTGATAATAAGGAAGTAAAGAAAAGAAATAGGAAGAGACTAGAAAAAGCTCATTCCTATATATAATAGAAATGACTATTTCCCTTTGTCTGGATTGCGCTAAGCTGGAATGATCGGCTCTTCTACCGGAAGTCTGATATCCGCTTGTTCAACCGTAATAGCTTGCGGGCTCAACCAAAAAAACTCAACAATATGCCATCTTCAGACTTTAGATACACCTCTATTATTGACCATATCGGTGTAACTCACCTAAGTATATTGATCCTTCTGGAAACCATGGAAAGTGCACATCTTACATTCAGTGCTACATGGCATATGAATGCCTTAATATTTTTTCTACTGTATCTATTAACATGCTGCCAAGCGACTATTGTAACATTCCCAGGTGTCGTTTGGGACGATCAAACGGGAGTTGCAGTGTTCCATCCGAGACCGTCGGCCAGATACATCGTTACTATCAATCTAGACGCGGAAGCCCAGGCTGCAGGGAGCAGAGTAGGTAATTTCAGTGCACAGATACACCCTGACATGATATATGCGAAAGAGTACGCCAGGCTTAGGTTAGTATACCGGAACTGTGACGGGATGGATGCCGTCAATGGCAATGATACTACTGACGAAGTTAAGAGAGATCTGTATGAGTATTTGCATGTAGCACAGAACTCTAGCAGCGCCAGTGCTTACAAGATGCTGTTGCTGGTCGGGACAGTGGCAAATCGATGTGATTCTGATGACTTGGCTATCATAGGCGTTTCACAACGACCGCGACCGGACAATGGTACAAGATCTTTCGTCATCAGCACTGACGCCTGTAAGCCCAGGATACGAATATCACAAGCCAGTATATAATAGTAATATGTGGCAGAGGAATAGTAGTAGTAAATGCCCGTTATGATCCACTGCTTGACTTGTTTCACATTTCTTCGTGCTTATTTTCGGTCTCCTCTTCTCGTTTAGCTGCTCCTCCGACGCAAAGATTTAGTATTGTTTTGTCCTGAAGAATTTTAGCCGATATTGGGTCGTGAAGGACATGTGGTTCAGAGACCATCTCTATAGATATAAGGTCGATAGTACACGATGCTACCCAGTATCCGGCAGCAGAAACCATCATTCCAGGACCTATCTGCGTACTCAACCGATCAGTATTATGCAATTGAGAAACATTGCGTAGAATGAGGTAGTCATGGTCGTCTTGATTGAGCGCTTCGTAAATTTTGATACTAGGAATCTCTTCTACCCTTAGAGAATCAGTTTCGACATCGTACCCCTGTGATATCGCGAAGAATCTGACTTTAACTAGATTGGCCGGATTTAACCTTAACACATCTGGATTGTTGCCGATTAGCGCACTGACTGTCAATAAAAACATAGTTCAGGAGTTACGAAGTAGGGTGTGCGTGTACAGACAAATACAGTACTGTGAGCGCCGCACGTGACCTCCTCTCCAGACGCTGCTGATTGGTACTCTAACTCTGGTGGTTGGGCCCTGCCCAGACCCATGGTTCACTTCACTCGTTTCTCATACCTCTGACACTCTGGTTCTTACTCTTCTTCAGGAGTATTTTTTTGTTTGGCTCGTAACTGAGCATCTCCTGCTCCTCTTCCTGCTTCTGGGTCATTGGTTTGCTCACATTTTCTTCTATACAACTCCAACCAGGGGCAGTGTGACCTTCTTTCTCCGAGCAACAGCTTTGCTTCAACCGAAAATGCACCGATGTCGTGAGTATATTCATGTGAGAACTTTGAGCTTTGACCGATTACAGCTGCTAACGCAGGGTCCATTTACATGCGGCTGTGCCATTCTGTTAAGCGCAAATTTTTTTCTTATCAGAGAACTCGATACAGTGCATGAGGTGCATAAGACTTTTTTTTTTTTTGATGAGCTGAAATTTTCAGCGATTGATTCAACATACACAACCTATTTCAAAATACCTATAAAATAAATAAGAAAGAATGAGAGTTTATAACTGTCATTTCTGTTCGTCGCCGGTTTACGTAAGTAATAATATGACGAAGAAAAAAGGAGAGAGGGATGACTCCGTTCACTAACAAAAGTAGCCCGGTCATGGTATCATGTTTGTCAGAAACGATGCTAAAGAGTTCAGATTTTGTCGTTCCAAATGTCACAAGAACTTCAAACTCAAGAGGAACCCTCGTAAACTCAGATGGACGAAGGCATTCCGTAAAGCTGCTGGTAAAGAAATGGTTGTTGACTCTACGTTAGCCTTCAACTCGCGTAGGCATGTTCCTATTAGATATAACCGTCAACTTGTTGCCCAGACTTTGGACGCCATGGCTCGTGTTGAAGAAATCAGACAAAAGAGAGAGCGTGCATTCTATAAAAATAGAATGCGCGGAAACAAGGAAAGACAAAAGGAACAGGACAGAAAGCTTGTCGAATCCAACTCTGAGCTCTTACGGCAAAGAGACGTTGAGCTTGCCAGACAAGCTGCCAAAGAAGCCGAGCAAGAAAGCGAAATGGAATACAGCGAAGAAGAAGAATACCAGTCCGGAGAAGAACAGGAAGAACAACAAAAGATTGCCATTATGGTCAAGAATAAAAAGAAGAGATCCAAGGTTCAGGCTGGTGGAATGGATTTGGACTAAATGGTTTAAAGTTGCATGCATTATACTGTGAAAGATATATAGTTTATTATTAATTTATTTTGAATAAAAAGTTGACTGAACCACGAAAGAACAGCATGGTCAGAGATATCTCCCTCGCTCTGCTTTGTGCCTTGGAAAGTAGTAGACTGGCGGAGTGCTCCAATGTCTCATGAGCTGTACGACACGAAACAGTTTAAGCTTACGATGATGTTTCAGTATTATTAATACCCCTCGAATATAAAACAATATATAAATTGAACTTAAAAAAATTCTGCGCCATATTGGTATGATACGGGATACGTGCATAATGGTGAAAAGTACTGATGTTGAGTCCGGGCGAGGGATCTTGACCGGACTGTAGTCATAAAGATACAGTTGTGTAGATGTCCATTTTTCTTCATAAGCATTTAGGAATAAACAAAATGGCCCCATGTCATAGTGTTATACGTATAACTCCACGCTTCACTCAATCACTTTTAAAAGTGTTCTTGGAAGACCACTCATGGATGAATGCATGGACAAATGCATTGACGGTAATACCTTTCATACTTTTAGTGATTATTGTCATTGTCACATTACGGAGAACCAGTAGTGGGTCTGTTACTCCATTGCCGTTAAATATGGTCATATCAAGATGATTGTTATCACTATGATTCTTAACATTATTCCAACGATCTAAATGAAGCACCATCATGATAACTAGTCAACATAATAATTAAATTATCGCTTTTTGCTGTCATCTCCGGATAGACTGGAGCCTACTCTGTGAATGGGATGTGTTATATACAACTCCAGGGTCCGAGTCTCATCTCCACGAATCGCAGTAGAGAAACTGAGAGATAGCTTTTTTTTTATCTTCGATATTGATTTATTACATATTTAATACATAACAATCTCACATGGAGCCTGATGCTCGCTAATTTGGTAGGTGGTCTCATTGAGAGCAGTGGGTGCCAGGGGAACTTTGTTCCCGCTGCGGCGGTGGCCAACTTTGTTGGTAGAATTTGTGAGTGCGATCCTTTGGATTCGAACCCACGACGTGGAGAGGGGATACTGATATCGAAGAGGGAGGAAAAGACCCCCTGAATATGAGCCCCTCTTTCAGCGGCGTCCATCGCTTATACCCTTACCCTACGCTATCGAAATTTGAAGATAAAGATGAAATTTCAATATTGAAACTCAGAACGTCAGTCAATTATTCACTTTAAACCCGATTGGTACAGTTTGACTGGAATTACTGGGCCGTACAACCATCTAGAATATGTCTGAATCAACACAGCAGTCATCGAAGGAAGTGAGCTTTGCCGAGCAGACCTTCAACTCCATTCATGAGTTTGTTTCTGTAAGTAAATGGCATCTATGTATCCAGGGGTAATAGCCGTTGGGTGCCCTTGGCGATTAGGGTCCACTGCCGAACACACCTAACCAACCGTTTCTAGGAACATCCGGTAATTTCAGGAGCAGGAGCTATCGTTGGTCTTATTGCTGTAAGTAGGATCAAGGCGGGTTCAGGTTGTGCCTCCGGGCGGTGACCGTTGGCGAGAAACGCCAGTCAGGGCCTAAATGGAGTCCATCCTCGGAATTGTCCTAACGCTGGCGTGTAGTTGAGATCAGCATTCAGAAAGCCAGGCCCTGGTGCTGGAGGAAAGACATTTTTCACGGGAGGATTTGAATCGAAAATGACTCCTAAGGAAGCTCTTCAAATTCTTAGCTTACGAGAATCGACCCTTACCAAGGCCAGACTCAAGGATACCCATAGACGAATCATGCTAGCTAATCACCCTGATAAGGGAGGGTCTCCTTATTTGGCTACTAAGATTAATGAAGCCAAGGATTTATTAGAAAAGAGAGGAATCTTCCGTTAAAGAAGTGAGTTCTATTAACTATAACCTGTCTGCATTTCTATCCATTTTTAACGAGGTTCATGATCTAGCCACCGTTACCATCGCCCCCACTCATCATCATGAAACATTTCTGTTTTCTATTCTGTAATATATTGTTTCCTGTTCCTGTTTTGTGTACATAATACTAGTCTTACCGCAAGCATAAGGGTCTAGTTAGCCAGAGTACACAGTTTCTGCTAGCAGGTCCTAAGTGTTATTATTCCCTCTGCAAAGTAGAGCTACATGTCTGGGCAGAGCCCAGAGAAGTAGTAAAGGATGTGATGTAGTGTTTATTTTGTAAAAATAGAAACAACATCTTCATCTTCAATGCGATGTTGAAGACCGCATTTTTGAGGGCTATGTTTAGCAGACGTCCCCCATACAAGGGCATATCTGAATTTAGCTTTGAAATCTCGGTGGATGGAATCACATACGTCTTCGATGGAATTGTGTGCTTTACGGATAACCATTGGGTCTGAGAAGTTTGGTGCGATGCCTTTACGTTTGGTGAAAATGCGAAGAAGAGAGAGATCTGCCCAGATCCGCTCTAGTAGGTCTTCAATGCCCAGGCCCATGGAAACAGAAATGACTACAGTGTTTGGTTGACGAGCTAATCGGTCTGTTTCTTCAAGTGAAACTGCGTCAATCTTGTTATAACAATAGAGACACGGGATGTATGAGCGATGTGAAGCATTGATAACGTCAATGAAATCTTCAACCGTTACTTCGGGGTCACGAATAAGAACGTCGGCATTGTGAATCTTATAATCACGGAGAATATTGGCAACCATCTTCTCATCGAGATATCTAGGTGGACTGGTAGCATTAAATTTTAGTCCGCCAGCTTTCTTGACCTTGAAATAGACATTTGGACGTTCTTTATTCAAGCGAATTCCAACTGCCTCTAACTCTCGTTCTAATACGCCTCTCTGTTCCTCTGATTTGGTAGCATCGAGAACCATGAGAATCAAGTCAGCAGTTTTAGCGGTGGCAACCACTTGACGACCTCTACCTTTACCTTCGGAAGCACCTTGAATAATACCAGGTAAATCTAGTATCTGGATTTCAGATCCATTATATTCAAGTACACCGGGTACTGAAGTTAGAGTAGTAAAGGCATATTGGGCAACCTCGGACTTCGTCTTAGTGATTTTGGATAGTAAGGAAGATTTACCAACAGATGGGAAACCAATTAATGCAACTCGAGCGTCACCACTCTTCGACACTTCGAATCCTTGACCCGGCGAAGACGACGACCCTGGAGGTGGCTCTAGTAGCTGTTGTCTGTACCTAGCTAGTTTACCCTTTAGAAGACCAATATGATATTCAGTAGCTTTGTTTTTCTGAGTCCTAGCTAATTCTTCCTGAATCTGCTGGATTTTTTCCAGAATACCCATTGCTATCGCGAGTATAAATGTAGAAAGAATTTAGGTGGACTATGGGTATAAATATTCGATTCTTCTTGATTATTAGATCAGGGCCAAATGCCAGTACAAAAAATAGAAGCTTCACCATCCGGGTAACCCAGATACCCGTGAACTTGAGATCATATGTATAAGTGCAAGTAAAAGTGTAATTGAACAGTCACAATCCATTTTGAAAATGAAGCGTACGGGCCTTCAAAGAGATGGTTAGTATATGAAAGAGAGAATATGAAGAGAACAAAGAATGAGGAAAAGCTGATTCCGTTGTGACCGGGGCAGTACCAGGAAACGAGGGCAGCGAGCAAGGGTTTGTATGGAGCCCAGCCGCCAGAGGCAGAACCCCACATTCGTGTATCGAGGATCAAAGTGATAGAGGCTAACAGATTGTTTTAGTGCTGAAATTCTACCGCCAATGTATTCGAGAGATCTATAACAAGCCAGCTGAAAACCAGCTAAACTTTCGTACATTTGTTCGCAAGAACTTTGCACAATATTCACATATTAGTAAACGGGATGTCACAACAATCGAGTTTCTACTTAGAAAAGGAAGCCATATGATAGAAATTTATTCAAATCCCAGTGTGAGGAACATCTCCTCATAAGTGGGTAAATGTATATAAAAAATTGCATTTGTATATGATCAAACAGAAGCTTTGTCAGTATGGATAGCGTTTAGGATGCAATGGTCATTCCAATATATATGAAGTGTATATAGTGCCTCTACGTGCTATTTTGTACAACGATCACCACCTCCCACGAATATTGTATCTTTAAATGCCATACTCTACTTCATACCATCGCCAGAAAATATTCCGTGAAAACATTGATTATTACCCCTGAGAACTAAAGAACAACACATCACGTGCCAAACTAATGTGGCATTCCGAGAACTGACTGCATTTCAACGGCACCGTTGGATACGGTCGAGTACCGGCCAAAGCTTCCGACGGTTGGGCCGCCCAGCTACCGGAGGTACAGCCCCGTCCGTTCTCACTTGGTGGAGGTTCGGGCAGAGCTCGGATTCTGATCATTCCGCCCGGGCACCGTCGCCGGCCCAGTAAATTACCACTGAGCGGGACGTACCGCCGCGGCTGGTTTGGGAGGGAGCACAGTTGCGTTTTGCCGAGGAACACGGGAATTGTAGAAAGTTCCGTATGCCCATGCTAAGCCAGCCAGCCAGCCGTACACAGTTATCCCGGGGTAAGAGCCAGAATTCAAAAGTGTCCCATATATAAATAGTGACAGATTCCCCACAATAGTTTAAGTATAAGTATAATTTCCGAATCTTTATTTTTTCCAGTTTAGTGATTCATCCAACCTTGTGTAATCTTTTGACGGATTGTTTGGTTACTATTTGGCTATTTTTGTCTGAATTTGACAACAAATTACAGTAAAACTTCATACTTATTTAATTCCACCGCCAAGTTGACTTCCCCTACTGCAAATCCAAAATCAAAACAAATGTCTGCCGACTACGAAGAAGGTATTGAAGCGGTTATAGAGAAACAGCATGCTGTAGAAAACCCTCTGGTAGGACAGATCAAGTCGTTTGTTGCTGGAGGCTTTGGTGGCATCTGTGCCGTAGCAGTAGGTCATCCCTTTGATCTCATCAAGGTTCGTCTTCAAACTGCTACTCCCGGTACTTATACTGGCACTCTGGATGTTGTTAAAAAGACAATTGCTGCTGATGGAGCACGTGGTCTTTATAGAGGAGTTGTGGCTCCATTATTAGGAGTCACCCCCATGTTTGCCATTTCATTTTGGGGTTATGATTTAGGACAGAGAATAGTCAAGACCATCTCTCCTCTTAAAGAGGGCGAATCACTCAGCATCGGACAAATCTCAACAGCAGGGTTTCTATCTGCTATCCCTACTACAGCTGTGGCCGCCCCGTTTGAGCGTGTCAAGGTCATTCTCCAATTACAAGGTCAAAAAACCCAGCCAGGGGCCAAGCAATTTAATGGAGCCATTGACGTTGTGTCTCATCTCTATAAAGAGGGTGGCCTAAGATCTGTATTTAAAGGATCGGTTGCTACGTTGTGCCGTGATGGACCAGGGTCGGCTCTATATTTCGCTACCTATGAGTATCTCAAGCGTGAACTGACCCCCGAGGGGTCATCCATGTCGTTAGCGGCCATTTCTTTTGCCGGTGGTATGGCTGGCGTAGCAATGTGGGTGCCAGTCTTTCCCATTGACACTATAAAATCCAACCTCCAATCCTCTCAAACCCCACAGTCTATTGGCCAAGTGACTAGAAACATATATAGGTCTGGAGGATACAAAGCTTTCTTCCCCGGTCTCGGGCCTGCTCTCCTGCGTTCGTTTCCTGCCAACGCTGCCACATTTGTAGGCGTCGAGCTCGCGCACAAGTTCTTCCAGACCCTTAGCTTCTAGATCCCTCTCCAATCTATGTGTAATGTTTTGTAATGATAGAATATAGATCTGACACCCCCTGCTCTGCCTACCGGGGCTGAGCTATGCCCACACCCGATGCTCCGCTTCGCTGAGGGCAGACGCTCTGTGAAGGGCTGTTACACGTGGCAGAGGGATACATAAATAGTAGATTTAATTACTGCAGTCGTTGTCGACGCTGTCGGGAGTATGAATAGAAGCTGTTAAAGTCTAGACGGACAGCAAGGAATCGCATCTCGCTATCATCTTCTTTCTTCAGTTTGTGCACTAACTGTTCCACGTTGAAACCGAAATTGCTTCGAAGATTGGTGATTCCTTTGAATAGAGTGTCGAATCGTCCTAGTTCTTCGGCTGTGGAAGGGGTAGCAAGACCATGCATGCCTTCGACGAGACTTCGAAATGATAGTATGTCCTTGATGATTTCATGAAGCTCGCCAATCAGACTACCTCCTCCTAATAACCCTTTATGTGTGATTTGTCGAAGGTACTTTCGATGTGCTTCTATCGTCTCGTCAACCGTTAATCTGCCTCCTCCTCGAAGCAGCTCTTTTTGGAGCGCGCACCACGCCATTTCGACTACTTCGTAATTAATGTAATACTGGAGTTCACTGATGAAATGCATCATTTCCTGACATGTGCACCGCAGTACTGTCCATGAGGCTACGTCAGGTCCAGTGACTACGCCCCCTCGTTGGCTGACAGCTAGCAATTTCCAAACAAAATACAGTGAGAAGCTAGCCCATTTAATTCGCCAGAGGAAGTTAAATACTCGTAGATATTCTCTAGATGATCGTTTATCTAATAGAACAATGTCTAATGGCTGTTGAACTCGATATTCTAATGTGAATACCTCCCATCCAATATCGCCATGCCCTAATTCCAGCATTCGGGCGTCAATACTTCTGAGAACTTCAGGACTATCGAACTGAGCATTGGAACTTCGAATAGCCGTCTCCAACATTGAAGTCAGGTGGTGTCTTAATAAAGAAGCAGCCGGTTGGTCTAGCGTTGGTGCTGCTTCTTCAACTAATAATTGCACAAAGTCGCCTTTGCCTAATAATAAATAATCCTTTAATCCTTGTAAATGCAGGTCCAGATGGAATTTGGTTCGTAATAGTTGATTTAAATGCTCTACAACTTCATCATATCCTTTAAAAATCTGTTTTTCCAAATTTGAATAGTTACTTATTGACGACCACACGCTATTACTATCATTTCTTCGCTTGGTATCTATCCATTCATTATCATCGCATGCGACTCGAATAAAATAAAGTGTTTTACCAGTTTCAAATACTTGATGCGCCACCTTAGTAGACATGAAACTGGGTACCAGTGATTGATCAAGAGCAAACCGATTATTCCATATTGACGATTCATCGCCAGTTCGTACAAAAAATTCATGGTACGGATCTGCCAATCGCCCGCTACTAACCCATTCGTTGAGAATTTCGTAGAATGGCTTAGATACTTTTGTAAGAAGCTTCTTTGCAAATTTAGATATGAATTCATCTCCATTGTATGAAGATTTGTACAGAAGCGAGAGAATCTGCCCACCAATGAGGCTTTCACACTCTTGAGAAATTGAATGAAGTAAACGCAAACCTAAAGTAGCCTCCTGTAGTAGAACTACACATTTGCGGAGAGTTAAGCGAGATGTTGGTGTAGACTGCTCGTCATTTCCTCTCATACTCTTTCTAGTCTCATTTTCAATCATTCCTATTAATGATAGATATCCGTTTAGTTCGCTATCAATAGCACTTTTGAGCGATTGAAGGACTAGGCTTGGTGCTTGCGGAGGCCTTGAAGTCACCCGGTCAGGATCGCGGCCGCGTTCTTTTTCAAGCTCTCCTTCACCTTCCCTTGCACTCTTCCTCTCGATCATGGCCCTTATTTGCTTATAAAGAACAGCAGGTTCTAGTAATTGATAACTTAGAGCTATCAAAGGAAACGGGATAGTAGGAGGAATCTCCAGGGAAATATTGGACACTGCTGAATCCTTGTATTTAGATATATCCCATTTTAGCGTATTCGTTTTTAATCCTTGTAAAGCAAACGGCAAATCTACTAATAATTCTTCATTTGATGGATTCTGTCCCCGATATAATGATTCGATATGATAAGCAGGACTGTTATAATATTCATCCTCTGGTGCACCTCTTTCTACACTACCAACATCTGCGCTCGGGGTCTTTTGAAGACCTACGTATTTCAAATTCGCAATTAGGTCGTTTTCATCTCTAATGTCTCCAGAGAATGCGAGCGTGCTCAAAAATTGTAAATGCTCCACCGGTCTACCTATGCTTCTGTTAGCAAGTAGACGTGATACTAAGTTGTTGAATCGTATTGCAGCCTCTTCACCTGGTCCTACTAAGATATATAGTTAGTATCGATATCACCGCGATATCACCTTTGCGCATACTCACATTCATTATCAATGATCCCCGTTATAGCCTCCAAAGAGTAATATTGCTCTTCTACTGCTGGTTGATAAAGTAGCTCCAGACAGTTGTCAGTTATAAGATTCACTCGTTCTTTGGAACCATTATATTCAGTGATAGTTTGAACTAGTTCTTCTGTCAGGTGAATAACCTGGTCATTACGTCTTCCATTCATAGCTGAGGAACAAGAAGAAGATGTTGAACAACAAACAGAAACAAAATACTAAAGTTTGAGAAGTTACGCGTAGCAGTCACGGGGAAACAATATACATCACGTGATAATAGTTTATGAGATGAACCAGGCTGGCCGTTCTCTCAAGATTCACAATGCCTAGCAAGTATCGCTGAATTTATTGGTTCGGAATTAGTCAATCAGCTACAAGTCATGCGCAGCAAATATAATATTAAGGTATATAGAACTGAATGATTTCAGGAAGCTTGAATGGTGATAATATAGTAGATATATTCCGGTGACATAGACAATTGGCGCTGAACTTCATCACGGTATTATCTAATCTTATTCGCTGATTGTCACAATAATGAAGTGGACGCTCTCAATTGATTGTGGAAGATTCACTGGGCCAATAAGCTAGAGACGTAGGTAAGAAATCCAGTGATACTAGTAATTTTCAATCTACCAGTAACAAAAAAGAAAGACCTGATTACAGTTGTGAAATCTTTCTTCGCAATAGTTCCAGCCCTTCATAAAGTTATGGCACAACTCTTCCCATAAGCCTGCTGCGGTCCACCAAAATTTATGCCAGAAATAATCCTCTTGTAATATATAACAGGAGCATCGCCAACTTGACGAATGCAGATCCTCACCAAGCCTCTAGAATGTCTCACCCATCCGTTCTTGATATTCCCGGAAACAAGGCCATTTTGAAATATAGTGACTTCAATGATACTGCTAAATTATCTGAGATGTTGGTTGATATCCTGAACGAATATCAGCCTCCACCATTTAGACTCGTATTAGTTAAATGCCCGAGCCAGTTGGCCTCCGCGATAGTAGAACATACTCGAAGAGCTCGATGTGCCACGAACTATGATTTCTATCCAAAGTCTGGAATAATTGTCTTTTATAGGCCAAAACATCGTCATACTAAATTCATGTGTGACCAGCTTCAGAGAGAGATTACTAGATCGTTTAGTATTTGCCAAGGGTTTAAGTTTGAGCCATATACACACTCGTTTCTTAGTGCAGATGGGGTTCAAATATGTGCCGACGGAGCATTCGTGGCAACACATGAGAAACCTCAGAATTTTGAAACCATTCCTGATATTATATTTCAGATAGGTTATGTCGAAACAGACGTGATGTGCAAGATTCAAGATTGGTTTGCAGTATCTGATGCTAATGGCAAACGGGTTGGAGCCGCCCTTGGCGTTGTGCTGAAGTATGCACCGCCGATGCTTGAATCCGTGACTTACATGTTATATCCTAGACCAATTAACAATCGTACAGTACCACAAATCGTATCATTTAGAAGAGATAGGCCATCATTCAGAGGAAAAAAAGATTTGACTCTCCCTCGAACTTTTCTTGACGGAGAAGCATATCAGTATACTTTGTTATCTCGCGACGCGCTAAAAGAGTGTGCTGACAATTTATTCATGGAGGCAAAGACAGGTGGAGTAGCCAAGGAGAAGAAAAAAGATGAGAAATGTCGCATGTGCTAATAACAACTTAATATATATTATATTCGTCTGGAACCGTATACATTCTCCGCAGGGTGGGAAACGGGTCTGGGCAGATTGTCAAACACATGTAGTAAATGGATAGCGTAGTAAAAGTAGGCAGAGCGTGCACTCTCAGGACGTTATCAGTGGGCAAGGGGACGTTATTATCTTTTGTACATCGATATTTAGGAGTGAAAATTTCGCAAATGCTAGGGTGGCTAGTGGCTAACGCATTTTTTTTAGTCCGAAATTGCGACTACGCGCTACCTGTTTCTCGGTGTACGTCCAAGTGTCAACATCGCGCGGTTACATCCAGGCGCCAACTTTCATTTTATTTTTCTTGATCCAAAATTTTGACAACTGAATTTATTATAAAAGTTAAAGAAAACTAGTATTTTTGTTTACAATAATCGGAAAATAATCCACAATGAACGCTATTACTTCTTCTTTGGCCTCGTTACGTGTGAGTTGATTGGTGATGAAAGTGGTTAAGCGAAGGCGACAGGGATGATAAAACACTCGTTCCAGAACTAACAAGTTGGCAGTTTTCTAATTTCGCTGAAAGATTCAGTTATGAAAGTTTACGTGTAAGTAGCCATTTTTCTCCGCAAAGCAGAGCTACGGATCTGGACAAAACTCACCACCCGCTGTCGGTCAAGTCACTAATGCCTCTACCAGCCTGACGCGCTACAGACTAGATTCTCGAACCTCAAGTCTCTTAGTGACTTCTTTGATGTAAGAAGACTGTCCAAGCCTCAAGGTTGGGGAGACGCCCAGTCTCGTATTCAGTATAATTTGGGATACTTTTCCACCAATTATGCCATTGTGTTTGCACTCTTGTCAGTGTGGAGTCTGTTGACTAATCTGCTTTTGTTATTCGTCATCATCCTTGTAGTTGTTGGTATGATTGGTATTGGTATGCTTCAAGGCCAAGATCTTGTTCTACCATTTGGAACTATTACCACGTCGTCATTATATACAACGTTATTTATTATTGCCGTTCCTCTTGGAATTTTCGCATCTCCTTTGAGTACTTTATTTTGGTTAATTGGCGCTTCTGGAGTTACAATTTTTGGCCATGCTACTTTCATGGATAAGCCTATTGAGAGTGCATTTGCAGAAGAACAAGTTTGATGGTTTGATAGAGTTATACTTCGTATAGTAATACTACTAATATCTTAACAAACAAAACCGCGTATTATTAGATTGAGTATTTTAACAATTATAGTATTTTTAAGATGGTATATAATAACGGTACTATTTGATTCTGAAATAGTGTTAGTACGATTGTTTCTCCACTGTTTCCTCCATTGCTTCAATCATACTCGTAAAAATCACCATTTCATTTAATTTATCAGGTCCACGCCATGTCATAGGCGAATTTCATCAAAGCCACGTATATTGGGCACAGTTGACCGTCGTGAGTGTGGAAATTCATCATTATAAATGAAATGGCAACTGTTGATGAAGTCTTAACTTGCAAACGCCAAATACATACCTTTCTTATACTTACGACCACCATCAACTGGAATCCTTTCAAAGATTATCAGACACGAACAGTTCTCAATCAATAAAGATCAGACATATGCTTGTCAATTTTAAAATTCGAATTTCATCATTAAAATTTGAAAAGGAGAAGCGGTAGTCGTAACGAGGATTTACATAACCGTCACATATGCATCCAAAGGAATAAAGTGCTATTTTTGTTTGATACCAATTCATTCTAACCTTTTCGTTAGCAATTGCTCTTGTCAGCAATAATAATCCCAAATTGAACTGCACTGCTTATTTTTCAAATAATATCAGAAAAGCATGAATGGTAAAAAAAGGGTTATCGTCAACAGGAAACCTGGATCCGACTCGTCATCTAAATATTCATCATTTGAAGAAAGAATAAGGCGGAGGGGAATATGGGAAAATCAATGAACAAATAAAGGATAACTCACCATTATATAGATATAAAGACAGACAAAATTGACTGCTACAGTGAGAAAGCCCTTGTCTGGCGGTATTTTCTATCGAGTACCACCAGATACTGGTAACAACACAGGTCAGTTGGTCATTTCAAACTGGTATTTAGAGGGTATTAAAATACCTAAGACATTGTTAGACGACTTTCAACCAAGTCAATCCTCACATCCGAATTCTCATTCTTTTGGCATTAATCGGTAACGTGGGTTTTCTAGGCCCACATGAAAAGCTTGTCACTCATTATATATCGGTGCCCAGTGCTATGGTTCGTCATTTAGCCATCCAGAAATTAAGAATAAATGGACATGAATTGCAATCCATATATTTACCTTGCTTCAAAGGCTGTTAGCTTTATACTTTCGCATCTCTAGTGCTAACACAACAACACAACCAACCCTCAATAATAAAAAATTAATCAGTCATGTGCAAAAACATTTTCAACAGTTAGGTTCTGCCAGTAATTCCAGCTTTGTTTTTGAAGTCATCATAGTAATATTAATGAGGAATAGTAAGAAATGTGAGTGGACACGTAATAATCGATTGAAAACACTCACCTTAACATTGGTTGGTATTACAAATTTAGTACTTCTATTATAGTACTAGTATTATTAATGTTACTGTACCTTTCTTGTTAGTATTTCTATGAAGAAAAGACAATTACAACCCGTCACTCCTTATTTTATTATCAGCCTCGTTTGCAAAAACTTTTCAACAGTTAATTCTGCCAGTAATTCCAGCTTTGTTTTTGTATGGTCATCACAATAAGTAGAGTTTAGGTAGAGTATTGTTACTCTTACTAATAAACTTACCATAATGGTATCAGAAAAGCGAAACTACTATTCTCAAACACTTTGATAAATATCAAAAGAATTCTTTCAGATGTTAGTTGATTCTCACAACCCATCAATTACACAGCCATTCTATCGCTTCAACCCAATACTAAAGTTCAGAATTCTTGTTTCCGATCATTAAATAATATTCACAAACTCTAGTTTGAATATTTTAAGGTTGGATCATCAAATAGATATGGGTATTAAAAAACATAGACTGTACTGGTGCTTTAACATACCGAAAATATTTTGAAGTGAGAAGAGAGAAAAAAAATGCAGGAAATTTTCCTACTTTTATATATGGGTTCAAAATGCACCCTTGCCCAATGAGAATTATTTTAGTATGCGGTTGGCAACCTCCTCTCTCACAGACTGGTTTAGATGGTAATGTGCTGATGATTGATTGATACGCTTTTGCGACGGTCTTGCCGGAGCCCAGCCGTAAGCGGGGTGGCGATAGTGAAAGAAGGGCAATGTATTTTCATAATTCATTAATTATAGTAAATAAATGTCAAGTGTCTCTATGTATCTACAGCCAGCCGTTGGTGACGGCGGGGCGGATTTTGATTGTTCTTGCTGGTGGTAGATGCGGCAGACGAGGACGAGGCAGCGACGGCGGTATCAGCGCCATAATTGGAATTTCTACGGTTCTTGGGCTTGCTATGCCTCCTGCGATTGACCTGTTGAGGTCTCTTCTCAGTTGTCGGAGTGGACTTTGCTGGCTGCTCATCTTCGGGAGAAATTATTCCCTGTGCTCTCTGGGATTCTAGAGCCCACCATTTTTCAAACTCTTCCTCTTGCTGGATGTCTTTCAGACTGCGAGAGCTTTTCTCTGATCGCTGCTGCAAATATCGTTTCTCCTGTTGAATAATATCCACCAACGTGAAGGCAGGTTGTTCAATTGGTTTTCTGTGCTTTTCTTTATCTTTTCCTTTCGCATACATAGCAAACGGTGAACTGGCAGGAGAAGTGTTGTCCAAAGACTGCTGTGGTAGTGGCGATGCTGATGCTGGCACTGGCTCCGGCGTTGACCCGTTTAGTTTAACTTCAGCTAATGGAGAGGATAAGGAAGATTTGGAAGAACTGGTACGAGGTGCGTTCCAAGGATGGTTTGCAGGTGGCGAGGATGGCTGGAAAGGACTTCCCCACCCAATGGGTGTCGATGGGCCAAGAAACTCTTGTTTTTTCTGATGCGGACTTTGATTCTGGCATTGACTGTGGTTCTGGTGGTTTTGCTGTTCTCGAAGGAGTCTCTTACGTTCTTTTTGGGATAGTTTCATATTTGGAACATCGGTAACAGTAGGTGTGAAAACCGAGCCGACCGACTGAGGACTTGAATCACCAACAATCGTCGATACAGAAGCTGACGAAGCCGTAGCGGCAGAAATAGATCCCAGACGAGACGGATTCAATTTACTTCTTGTTACGGGTGGTGATTTCACTATAGGCTGTTTAGCACCCAGAAACACCTGCCCATGTATCGGCGAAGAAACAAAAGGGATAGCTGAAGTAGTAGAAGCACTGGCGGCATTCATAGGTGAAACTTTATAAGGAGCAGTACCAGTGCCAGTGCTTGGAGTAGCAGTTACACTCGTGTTCGTTGCTGCTATTTTCCACGGATTCGAGGAAGAACCGTCTGCATGGCCAGGGGAAGCCGTAACTGATGGAATACGCGGTCTGGTTCTCTGCGGTGTTGTCTGTATCTGATTGGGAGATGTCGAAACCGGTACAGGCGGCACAACTGAAGATGAGCTTGCAATTATTGGCGAGCTACCTGGCTTGGGCGAAACTCGAGATATCACAGTCCATGCAGGATTAGAACTTTTGGGTGAAGAATAATTCACTTCTACTGGACCATCACTAGCGCCACTTTGCGGACTACTGACCGCCGCATCATCTTCAAGTTCAAATACCTCTCCATCCATGCTACCATATACTCTTAGGTTGTTTTGTGTCTTTTGGGATAAAAACGAATAGACAGAATTGGACCCACAAACAGGTGACAGTCTCGCAACCGAATCATTATGATCAGAAATATTATCCAGAAAGCTATGACACAACTTCATCATATCCTGATCCACAGTTCCCGCCTGTTCTTTTAGTATGCCCTTGAGATAATATTCGATTTTACTCAATACCTCACTATTCAAATCGATCAAAAAGCTACATTAATCGTTAGTCAACCGGCGCTACAATAATAATTATAATTACCATCTCATTATCCTTACCCATTTTCAAGAAGACATTCTAAATTATGTACAATAAAATAGATCAATGCGTCTTGCAGTTGAGATCCTGGATAGCTGACTGCTTCAGTAAGAAGGTATCCGACATTTTTAACAGTAACTAGTTATGTTAGTGAGATAACTGACGGCAAAACTATTTACTTACCAAAATGCTTAATCGTGCATTCACAAATCTGTCGCAATTTGGGCAGCAATAACTCATCGGCAACTCCCATTACTTCCAAAACGAACCGCAAGAATTGTTTGGCGGTATCCAACCCTTTGACGTCATCAAAAATATCTTCCTCCTTATTGCCATAAATATGACGAATCACGACTTCGAAAACATCAAAAGAAATAGATGCCAAATCAATACTCTGGCGACCTTCTGAGCTATAGGTTCTCATCAAATACCATCTTTCAGAAAGTAGAGCCGAAAAATAACCAGACCGACATTTCAAAATATAACTGTGTGCAAAATACTGTTTGTTATCCTTTAATAAAATTACAACATCGGAGAACTGGGGGTTATTAGCCATTGAGGATAGCAAGAGTCCATGTAAATCTCTTCTTGGTTGCTCATCGCGATACACTTCAACCCAAAGATTCCGCAATTCAAGTGTTTGTTTAAGGCCGCTTATTTCCTGCTTAGACTTGAGAATATCTTTAGGAACTGATTTACGAAAATCTCCCCATGGCTTTAAGGAATAGTCCGTATACAAATAGTAGACTAAAATCACGACAGTCGCCAACTCAAACCCCGAGAAATCAATGCAGACACGGTCACTATGAACGGTTCTACGGATGTACAGGTCAGATCCAGAACATTTTAATTCGTCAGTTTCTCCGCTAATTAGAGATTTTAGAGGCTTACTTCGACTTGTCAAGATTGAAGTATGAGCAGGAACAATATACTCGCCAACTCTTAGGGTCATATCATATCCTCGTAATCCATCTTCGATATCTAAAATACTCAATCTAAAGCCATCTTCAGTAGCTGTTGATAACCACGAAGCCAAACCACGATAACTTAGTTCAGAATCATTCTCCAACGGAATCATCTTGGTCTCTTTATAACCCGTCCCAACAGGGAGAGAGAATTCAAGAGGACGATAAAAGTTAGAATCTCCAGACTCTAACATCAGTTTCATACTCGACCTATCTTCATCACTACTAATAAAAGGAGTTAAAAAATGCATATCATCGCTCAAATTTGTTTTATCAACAGCTAAAGATGGTGGTATGACATCCTCACATATAGCAGCAAAAGATCCGAAATTAGCATCACAACGAACTTGACGAATTCTTGTAATGAATGGGACTCGGCTGAATTTATACTCTCCAGCTCTAGGACGACCACTATTAGGTCTATTTTTTAGTTTGTTCTTTTTACTAATGCTGATGCTCTTCCATACACCGCCCGCACGAGTGCAAAGAATGACCGAGCCGTCATCTGAAATATCGACATCAGCAACTTCTAAATGTTTCTTTCTGCCAATCCAGATTGTAGAAACGCGGATCTGCTTTGCCAAACTACCAGGTCGTAAGAAAGAGTTATCAGCTAAGCTAATAGAAGATGGATGTACAAAATATGGTGACAGGGAAAACGTATAAACGGAGCCAATGTTATCAACAGCACATACAGTCCCATTTGGACTTGCAGAAATCTTGACAATATAAATTGATGAGATCATTCTTGCCGAGTGGCTATAAGAGTTGAAGTTTTTAGTCTCTGGTAGGTTACTATCGACTGGGAATTGGACTTTAAAAAAGACTGAATTCATAAACACATAAACTTCCTGTCGTTTAGTAGGTAGTATAATAGTGGCGATATCGGTAGCACAAATCATTTCAATTCTTCCGTTGCCAATGTCGAATAACATATTCCTTGGACTTGGTTCGATAATGCAATTGGTATTATTATTGGTTACGATACTATTAATCGAACTGATGTTTTTGGTAGCTGTAACGGCAATGGTTCCAACTGTTGTATCTAGACTACTAACAATGGCAGCAGGCGGCGCAGGAATACCACCAGACGAGACATCAGAAAGGAATCCCATTTGTCCTACATTTTTACCCCAACAAAACACTTCACTCTCTGTAAAAACGACAGTGTGGATATTTGATGCCGCGCAACCAACAATCCGTTTTCTTTTTATCTCTCCAGTTACCTTTCTGGGCAAGAAAGAAGGCTCCAGTTTCGTTTTACCTACTGGATATCCCAACTGTCCATTACGATTTGATCCAAATGTATAACATTCGAATGACTCGGTGATTAGAACAGTATGGTCTATACCGGTAGCGACGGCCGCTATCGAGCACGGTTTTGATGAAAACTCATGGATTTTGGTAAATGTGAATTGAGTAGAAGTTTTTTCTTGACCAAGACCCAGTCTACCACTTCGTGGAATACCACAGATGTAAATATTATCAACAGGATCATCAGTCAATACAACAGTATGAAGCTTGGAAATTTTAACGTCTTTAATAACAAATGGTTTGAATCTATCTCTAGGGAGAATATTATTGGACGAGTTGTCACCATGTCTCTTTAGTTTGACCATTTCGGGATTTGTCCTATCGTCTGGATCAGCAAATCCCAAGGTATGATTTGCATTTGACCCAAACATGAAAAGACGAGAAGATTGAATCTGTTCAAATAGGCTATCATCAACGATATCGTCTTCTTCGTCAGAGTCATCACTATGCATGCCGCCATCGTCAGCATCCAGTCTTCTGATCCTTCGCCATCTCTTTTTGCTTCTTCTATTGCAATATTCAATCGCCTGGTCTGGCAAACATCCATCATTTCCTAACAAAACAGCATTCATAATTTCAAAAGGCGTCTCATTATTTCTATCTTTAGCACGGATTGCATCTCGCGAGTGGGTCATAATCGACTGTGCAGATGATATATTTCCAGAGTATAGCGCCCGATGCAGGGCTGTCCACCCAGATTCATAGTCAGCTATAGTGGTATCGATATGACGGTGATCCAGAAGAGAATTCACGAGTCTGTTTGATCCAGCAGAAGCAGCAAGATGGAGTAGAGACCGACCGTAAAGATCTCTTTGATTGACCTGAGATTTATTCATCGATGCAATACGATCTGTTAGTGATGACACCGACGGCGATGATGTGGAAGAGCGGGATACTGGGCGAGAAGGAGCGTCATAATTTGGTCCTAGCACAGTCGATTGCTCACCAGATACGCGTCTAGGGATTGGATTTACCGTAGCAGCGGAACCTCTTCTTGTAGACTGAGTAGTGATATTTGCTGTCATGGTATTCGGTGGACTTGAACCTGAACCTGACATACTGTCTAACGCTGGTACTATCCCTCCTGTATTCGATTCGCTAACTGATGTGAAAGAACCATTTTTATCAGATCCAGAATAAGTCATTTATATACGACAGGCGGTGGAAGCAGCCATGAACAGAACTCTACCAAATGTTGTTGTCAATCGCCATGTGGAATATAAGAATACGGGTCAAAACTTAGAAAGCATATATATAAGTATCTTTACGACGTTTGTGAGTGTCAATCTTGTGGTATATATATGGCTTCCGTTACAGGTAGGTTTATAGTATTAAGCAGTTAAAAGGGTGTTCATGACCTTTATAGGGATAAAAGAAGTAGTTGATTGCTGAGACAGACGTAGGGATGGCTGGGCTCCGCCCAGGCCAATTGTTCGCTAGGACCCAGGGGGATTGTTCAGAACCATCGTTTCAAATGCGCGATATCCACAGCATGTACTCAAGTCGCAAATGTCACATCACATTGTATATACGCAACCAGTCTGGCTCGAGATAAGAAACGTTCATTTTCAATCACAGTAATAGCGTGTAGAACATAGTAACGGATACCATTCGCTGGGTATACCTATCTATATAACATCATCTGGAAACCACCCATACTGTACTAGATCAACTGAGCCGTCATCACCAACCCCAATCTCTTCTCGTAGCTTGACCAGTTGATGCTGTCTATGAGTCAACTGTGATATCTTGCCCTGGGAATTGATTACTCTCCACCAAGGCACCGTACCACTATTAAATTCAGGTAGGTTTTCAGGACGAATGCTAGATCCGTGTGCTGCTCTAGGGAGATTTTTCAGTGCAAAGCCTACCTGACGAGAATTGTCAGGAGCACCTATTAGCTTGGCGATATGACCTGAAAATAGTTACTGTTAGCCAGCTACGTCATCTTTACCTGTACCAAAACGACATACGACGTACCGTAAGAGGTGACATGACCATAAGGGATCAACTGAACTGTTTCATACACTGCCAAATGGAATGCCCTGGCCTCAGGTGTTTTAGCTCCATAATTTGTATCTGACATTGCCGACTGTACAGTCATCAGTGAGAATGAGATTCAATCGTGGAATAGGCGGGCCAAAGCACCATTTCAGTCACGGGTCACGTGTGACTGTGCCTCGGACGAAGCTGGGCTGCTCCTCCGCAAGACCCTTAACTTGAGCTTCACTCGAGTGCTGCCGCCAACGATGTAGTCCATATACAACAAGCGAAGCGAACTACGGATCTGGACAGAGTCCAGCCGCCGGAGGCAAAATCCTCCGCTGAGCCACATGAATCCAACAGGAGTACAACACTCATATAGACTTCTTATTCATCATTTTTACAATTTACAAGATTCAAATAAGTAAATCCAATCTTTTGAAATCATTAAATAGCTTGCTTATTGGTAATAACAAAGAAAGCAAAAAAAACTTGACAATATTTGATAGTCGTCCATTTAGATGTTGAGCTTGGTTCTTCTCCAGTGTCTTCTCTTGGAGTTGTATCTGATGGTAGTATCAGTCTTGAAACGGAACCATTGAGGAATGGGTCTGTTTTGCTTTTGGGCCTTGGCAAGCTTGACCTTGGTCTTGAAAGATTTGTGAGACTAGGTAATGAGTTAGTATTGATGCGGCGAGCTAAGGAGGAGTAGACGATATTAGTTCAATGAGATAGAAGAGGTCGTTTAAGAACCTGTTTGGAAGTTCATCAGTACAGGGTGAATGGGCAGGACTGTAAACTATTGTTGGTGATGGTCTTAGCTCGTTGTCAACCGGATCGATTTGCATTAGGTCGTTGTAGAATAAGTCGGCTCAAACAACGAGCGGGTCGAACATACTATTCTCATTGTAACCATATCATCTATATCCAATCTATCATCTTTCGTCTTCACTTACAGGCATGACTACTGTACTCTGTTGATGCTGCTTGTATACACAAAATACCGTATATCGTGAACTAGAAATTCCACAAGTACTGTCTGCCAACAGTAGTTCGTTCAAACTTGAGGTAGGTGTATGAGTCGGCAGTTGCACCTGCGTATATTAGAGTATATGTCTATGACTGTCATATTTCCATATTAGGCAATACAATTCTGATTTGTCTCCTACGGCTGGCCTCGACCCTTTTCGTTCCGCCTCGCAGATTAGGTCCCATATTTCAAAAAGTTCCGTTTATAGGTTCAAGTAGCTCTACTGAGTTACTGCTATCTACGAGATACGTAGTCAATTGAATAATGGTATTCTCTAGATCGTATTTATAAAAACGGATATCTCTAGTTATTCATCGAATAGCGCCTACTGACATGAGCTTCAACTAAAATTTCCATCAAATTTCGACCTACAGCTAGCTTCCAGCCCATTGCGTGTTTACCACTACGTTCTGATATGGCTCTGACCCATTTCTCACAAGTAGAGCATCATTACTCTTCCAGATCCGCATTGAAGCAATGAGGGCCACCGACACCTGGTCACCCTTCTCATCTCGCTCTCCCAAGTAGTGTCCTACATTAAGTACAAAGCCTCATACTAAAATGGGTATAATGATGACAAAAACTGACTAGCAAATGATTCGTAATCAGCTTTATATCTCATATTTAGCCCGAAGCCTAAGTTAAATAGGTAAGCTTTTCCGGAGGAACGTGGCAGTGGCATTGTAGAAACTATCTGGTTGGAAACGTTGTACCACAGCCCTGTCTGCCAGAAACGGGCGGTCAAACTGCGTTTATCTGTAAAGAGACCCATAGGGAAGAGGACGAAGATCGAATACACCAAATGAGAGAAGGAGACGGCAATTTTTGCCAATGCGTGCCAGCATATCGAGCAGAGGGTAGCGGATAGTTGTGAACGCTTTGCTTTGGCTTTGATGTTCAGCGGTCTGAGATTATATTTGAATCATTGATGAACGCATAGTATAACGGTCCTGCACATACAGTGCAGATTGCCCAGATTAGGTACTCAGATAAGCATATTGATCATGACATGAGACGACGTACATCGCTGTCAGCCACGGCACAGGGTCGGAAGAGTGTCGGAACGGTAACGGGATGGCCGGTAATTTGTTCTACCGTGCTCTGGCCAGTGCCAGTGATATCTGCCTGAGAAAGCGCACGGCAGCCAGCAGGCCAAGAGTTCTGACTGACTAATCCGTTTCTAATATCGGGTCCAAGCGGAACAATATAAGAATAGTATTTTAATAGACGGATAGAACGAAATATTAAATCGCATCAGCTTATAAGAGTAAGTTCAACAACATTTTAACCGCGCGGTGATACATACCTCGTCATGGGGATAAACCAGGCCATTCCGCGGATATGTAAGGCTTTAGTTGTAAAGTCAGCCAGCCGTACCTACTACCCCATGCCCTGTTTTTTCTGCCTGTCTGCATTCTCTCCGCGGATTATATAAGAAACCTGCACAGTCACACACTCTCTTCATACCTCTTCTATTTTTTTGTTATTTACTAACAAGTTCTTCTCCAGGTTATAAAACAATTTACTCATCTTCAGAAGAACCTTTAGTGTTATTCTCATATCTTCACTATGGATAAAGCTGCGACTACGACTTCTGCTTCTACTGCTACGATTAGTAATCCTGCATATCCTTCATGGACCTCAGCAGCATCTTCTGTTGTTCCTAACAGATCTGACAATCATGTTCAGCGTCTTCATCATCAACAGCCATCATCACTATTACCGCAACAGCATATTAGACCTATACCTTCTGACAACTATCATGGACATAGTATCAATTCATCGTTTGAACAGCAGCAGCTAAATAGAAGAGTGTATGAATCACCGTCGCAGGACAGTGTGGCAAGAACGATTCCAAGGATTGATCGTTTGCCAGGGGTTACTACGTTTACATCTGTTGGCTTAAACCGTGATGGTCAACAATCGCCACCACTGTCGCAGCCACAGCCACAGCCACAGCCACAGCCTCAGCATCAACATCAACATCAACATCAACAGCATGTTTCAGCAGCTCCTGTTTCTAAATTAATAAGCCCCACATCCCCTGTTAACAATATGGCCATTTCTGCTGCTACCAACACTCCACAACCATCCATAATCACCAATGCTTCTGAACTGTCTTCTAGTGCTAGTCCTTCATCCCCTCCCGGCAGTGAAGAAAGAGAAAGAGAAGAAGCTGCGAATAAGCCTAGTCGCCTACTATCCCAGTCTAAGCGAGCCATTCAAAACCGAACCGCTCAACGTGCCTTTAGGCAGAGAAAAGAACTTTATATTCGCGATTTAGAAACAAAAGTCGATGAGCTGAAAAAGGCTAATGACGTTATTGCTGAGTTGAAACAAGAAAATACTGAATTAAGAGATTACATTCTGGCGCTACAATCACGATGGATAAACGAACCTGGTTTACCAACTCCACCAGCAGTTTACAAACTGTACCGAAGAGGCATTCCAGAAATAAGAGAAGACCGTAGAGAATTATCCGAGTGATTATTATTAATTGTATATTTATTATTTATATGAAAGAAATCTTATTTATTTGAAAAAATAATATGATATTCAGGGGTGCGTCGAATGCTGTCAATATGCGAGATCTTGGAGCCAAAAAAAGTTTCAATCAATATATCATCATCACAAATTTGTGAACAATGCTGTTCGCTGGCTCATGATCACCAAGATGCGTATCAGTGCAGTTTAGTTGCCTATCTAGAGAGACATTATACTAATTCCATTCTCTTAATGACTGCCTAATTTGAAGTGGTAACTCCAGCAGATTTAGTTACAAACATTTAAGCAGTGACACTAATAGGCTGAGAGCTCTTATCGTCCCCATTCATAAACTGGTTCAAATCCTCCGGCTCGAAGATGACTTCAATAGTCAAACTACAGCTAGGGCAGGTGGCAATATTAGTTGATCCGTCTAGTAAGTCATCGATACACACTTCGAACCTGTCTCCACAGGGGCAAGGATAGTGGAAGAGTTGTGTAATAGGGTCGTACGTAAAGTCTTCGATTTCTACCGAATCATATACAGCCATTTCTTATCCCTTTTGCGATTAAATAAGTATTTAGAGCTATTGTCAAATTTTAAATTTCTGATATAGTACTCTATGCGCGTGCGCGGGTTCTTTATTGGAAGCTTCTCCTGTTGCAACTGAGATCAAAATGCGGGTTTTATGCGTTCCACGCTTATGTTGATATCTGATTCATCTGATTTCAACAGTCAATCTGATAATAGCCAAAATATTAATAATGTATATTCAGATAAAACAGTAAAGTAATAAAACTTATGTTTAAACCCTAACCTCTGTCCTCTACAATATCCACCACATATTTTGACAATCGGTGAAATGGGCTCCAAGAACATCTTTTAACGAATTCAAATATGAGTGGCACATCAGAAGAGCTAATTAGAGCCAATTTAACTTCTTTCAGAGAAAAGGCTGCTAGGTATGACAATGAAAATAATCAACTGATTTCTCGAGTTGTGGCAACAAAGATTCTTCAATTCAGATTCTTATCTGATGGTCCAAGTTTTACTAGCGAAGATGCCGAGTTTGCTAGCAATGACTTTGATTTCAATTCATTAGACATTCGCGATGTTTTTGACGACCTTTGGGACCCTGATTCCACTCGCGTACTGGACTTTGCTTGTGGTACGGGTTTAGTTAGTCAATCATTGGCACCCTATTGCAAAGAGATCGTTGGCGTTGACATTTCACCAGAAATGGTTGCAATTTTTAACCAAAAGATTGAAAATCAAGGTATTCCGCAATCTGAAATGAGGGCGGAAGTTTTGGACTTATTACTTGATGATGGAAAAGCTGCCTCCGAGCTGGGTTATTTTAATGCCATTGTCACATCTTTATCATACCATCATATCCATGATACTAAAAAATGTACTCGGATACTGGCAGATAGATTGGCTCCGAATGGTCGTTTGTATGTAATTGATATTGAAAAGGGAGCAGGTGGAAGTATTCATGGAAGAATGACAGACGAAGAAGCTTTGAAAGAAGGTGTGGCTCACAGAGGAGGGTTAGATCCAGTGGAATTAGTGAATGAATTTAAACAAGCGGGATTGAATCAAGTCAAAGTTACTCGCGCATTTCGCGTTAAGTTATGGGTTCAAGATAAAAAAGTACAGTCATTTTCAGGTATCACAGGTGAAATGAAGATAGTAAATGGAAAACCATTATACTGTTCAAAGGTCAATTTGATGCTTATAACTGGAATTAAGTTAAGATAATAGAATATATGCACTAGTAGTTCCATTACCCTGACATTTGAAATCTTTCGGTAGGGAACACTCCACTTAAAAATGCGATGAATTTTTTCAGACTTTTCCTCCGAGCTTACTTACATCTTGTTTAAAGACATCTTTGATAAGGTAAATATGAGATGAAATATATATATATATATATGTTCGAGATGATGAAAGCTTTATTGGGGAGATATTCAAATTTTGAATTCAATGATTTTGACCTTTAACCTCTAAGAAGCCCTGATCTCTAGAACCGTTTTCATCTAGTAATTTAAGGCCGTTTTAAAAAAAGTTGACTAACAAATCTTTCATATAGGTATGTGTATTATTTCCAGTTTGCTCTGCTGAATATGATTATAACAACTAATCTGTCAATCCCCTGAAAATCCTGGCTCTTATCAAGAGTAACAGGACGATATGACGAGTAATTAGTGCTCTTGAATGATTTCGAAGACCCAGCAAACAGTTTTGTAACTATATACAAATAGCCTTGGATATTAGCTAACAAAATCTTAGGTTCATGATATAATCTATATAATTATTTTTTTTTTCTCTCCTGTCGGGAAGTCCGCGACTAATGATGTAATCTATTGGCAATCAAGAGTAACACAAGGTTGCATGCATTGAGATAACGCTATAGGGCTATTGAAAGCGAGGCCAGATTATTATAAATACAGAGTCGTTTCTCATATATGTATATGGTCGAGGAAAAAATTAAACTCGAGGAAACAATGGTAGAAATTTCAAATTCAAAGAATCGTGGCTATCATATCCAAAGCCAAGGAGCTCAAAACATCACAATTGGCGAGGTGCCTCATAAAATCCCTGTATTTACAGATCTGCTAGCAAAGAGAAAATGGGCTCTGGAGCATATGGCAGGCGCTTTCCGTGTATTTGGGGCAAAGGATTATACTGAAGGGTCTGCTGGTCATATCTCTATCCGAGACCCTATTGATGCCAACACATTTTGGATTAATCCTCTAGGTGTGCACTATAGCATGCTAAAAGCCTCTGATATGGTGCAAGTCGATGAAAGTGGTAATATTATTGGTGGCTCTAAAAGAGCCATTAATAAAGCGGGCTTCATGATCCATTCGGCTCTGCACAAAGCCAGGCCCGACGTCCATGCTGCTTGTCATACTCACTCAATATATGGGAAGGCTTATTCAGCGTTTGGCAAACGTCTTGAAATGATTAACCAGGACGCATGTAATTTTTACAAATGTCATAGCGTATATGAAGATTTCGGAGGAGTAGCAGTTGAGGATGAAGAGGGCCGCAAAATAGCCGCTGCTTTAGGAACAACTAATAAAGCCATCATTCTTCAGAATCACGGTCTCTTGACGGTTGGCCAAACAGTGGATGAGGCCGCTTATATGTTTACATTGATGGAAAAATCGTGCCAAGCACAGTTATTGGTCGATGCTGCCGAAGCTTCGGGCAAGGAAAAAGTGATTATTCCTGATGAAGACGCCAGGTTCACCTATGAGGCCACTGGTGACCCCGAATCTCTTTATCAAGAATTCCAGCCTGATTTTGAATACGAGGTTTATAAGAGTAAGGGTGACTTTTTAGACTTGTAATACAAATCTTTCCGCTTTCGTATTAATAGATAAGGAGCCGTTGAGATGTGCATGCCTGATATATCCCGGCGGGATGCCGTAAATATTCCGCCGGCTTGCCACCGGGATGTGCAAGATAACGAGTTAATATTTATTAAACACTAGTCCCTGCAGAGAAATCTACACAGGAAACACCAGCGGCGACCCGCGGGCGGCTCTGGCATGTTAGAATTCAGTTAACTGCCATTGGGCCAAATGGAATAATCCAATCTTCACGGTAAGCCACACTTTTTATATAGGCGCCACTACAAAGCTTCGTTTCTTTTTTGTTTATTTTGCGGTATGAAAAAATTTCTGTGGCACCTTTGCCGTGCCTTATATAGAGCTGCCGCCGGTTGGCCCACTGCTCTTCTTCTTCGATGGATAATTGCTTTTCAAGTGACTGATAAGCCGTTACTTTTCCAGAGACTTAAACAGTTCCCAAATTAGAAAATGATGGTTGGCTACAGGAAAAAATTGTCCCTCCACTGTGGACTGACGGCTCTATATATAAAGTAGTTGATCTTCCAAACTTTATGAATTTTTTTTCGATTTAAATTTTATTTTATCTCAAAGCTAATCTTTTTTGATATCAATGTCTTCAAAATTATCTGACGATATTGAGAAATTGGGTTATACCCCCAATGAATACTCGGATGAGGAAGTTCGTCAAACTCGCGTCCATGAGTTAAATTGGTTTGATAGACTTTTCCAAGAAAAGCTGAATGCTGAGGTCCGTGGTATCGAACATATTCCAGACGAAGAACGTCATGATGTCTCATATTTGAATGCTGCTTCAATGTGGATGGGAGCGAACTTAGTAGTTGCGACATTTAGTTTGGGTGCTTTAGGTATCACTGTATTTGGCTGCTCTTTTTGGGATTCAGTCTTAACTATTATTTTCTTTAATATTCTTGGCGCTTTACCCGTTGCCTATTACTCGACTTTCGGGCCCAAGTTGGGTCTTCGTCAAATGGTCATGTCTCGTTTTTGGTTTGGTTATCAAGGTATTAGAATTGTAGCTTTCCTAAACTGTATTGCTTGTATTGGTTGGACTGCTGTTAATACCATGGTATCTGCACAAATGCTTCACACTGTTAATGGAGGTTCTTTACCTCCATGGGGTGGTGTGTTGGTTATTACCATTGCCAGTTTATTAGTTTCTGTGTTTGGTTACAACATTGTCCATGCATTTGAAAAATTTGCTTGGATTCCTAATTTCATTATTTTCATCATTATTGCTGTTCGGATGAGCAAGAGTCATGCTTTCGAAGCTGGCACTCTAGGTACTGGACCTAATGAGGCCGCAGCTGTCTTATCCTTCGGTGGCACTGTTTTCGGTTTTGCTACTGGCTGGTCTTCTTATGCTTCTGATTACACTTGTTACATGCCCAAATCCACTTCCAGGTTGAAGATTTTCTGTTTGATTATGGCTGGTCTCTGTTTCCCTTTGATGTTTGCCATGATTCTTGGTGCTGCATGTGCTACTGGAACTGTATCCAACGCTAGATTCCTTTCTAATTATGAATCCAACAGTATCGGTGGTTTGCTTTATGCCATTTTGGTTGAAGATTCTCTTCACGGATTCGGTCAATTCTGTCAAGTTGTGTTGGCCCTCTCTACGGTTTCGAACAATATCCCAAATTTATATTCATTGGGATTGTCTGCCCAAACTGTTTGGTCTGGTTTCCGCAAGGTTCCTCGTATTGCATGGTCAATTTTGGGCTGTGGTGTCAGTGTTGCACTTGCTATCCCTGCTTACTATCACTTTTCGGACGTCATGTCTGATTTTATGGACTTGATTGGTTATTGGTTGGCTTTTTACTCTGCCATTTGTTTGTCCGAACATCTCATCTATCGTAGATCTATTAACAGTTACGATCCATTGGATTATGACAACAGAAAAGTTTTACCCGTTGGCTATGCTGCTATTTTTGGTATGGCTTGTGGTGTTGCTGGTGCTGTTGTTGGTATGGCACAAGTTTGGTACGTTGGAGCAATTGCTATCAAGATTGGTGATACTGGTTTTGGTGGTGATATTGGTTTTGAGCTGGCTTTTGCTTTTGCCTTTATCGGTTTTAATGCTACTAGATGGCTCGAAATTAAGTATATTGGCCGTTAAATGTCAATGTTACGAAAAGAATTTTGCTAGTTTTATGTTTTAATGTTTTAGTAGTGGTAGTGTGTATTTTAATGTACAGAATTAATATAGTAATTTATCCTAGCTCAAGTCACGTTGTTCTACGCGCATAGTATTATTATACCATGCAAATATGCAATGACGCAATCACCACTTTTAGCCGTGAAAATGTTTAATCCCGACATTTCCATATTTATATCCGGCTATTTCGAGCACATCCATCAAGGGCCACATAGATTACCGGCTGTGAAGCAGAAAAATGCAGAATCGTTCACAAAAGCGAGAAAGAGAGACAACGTCGTGTACTACATGTAGAGCTAAAAAGCGAAAGGTAAATATTATTGTATGGGCTTAAGAATTTGACTAACATATTATGAAGTGCAACCATTCTTTTCCTTGTGACCAGTGTATGAAAAGAGATATTGGAGACCAATGTGAATATGACGCCAAAAGCCGCTGGAGACGGAAATTAGAGGACTTCCAGCCTTTCCAGCCAGTCCAGTTGGTACAAAATGAGCAGCCCCCGGCATCTGTAATGAGTCCTATGAGTTATGATCTAAAGGCTATTGTCCAGAGATTAGATAGACTCGAGCGTCAAGTGGTAACTACTAATAGTACAACAGCAGCATATCAAAGTCCCGCTGAAGAACTACACACCTTGTTGTCGCCTTCAACGTCGTCTACATCGACTTCGACTACAAATCTGTCATCGGAACCACCCAATCAGTATTGCTGGTATTGGCCGCCAGGGATCGATAAGACACCAGATATGAAACGCCTTGTCAGTCTTATTGAAGACGTTCGTGGTGATAATAATCTACCCCCTTGCGAATGGCCGAATTTAAAAACAAAATTCCAGATTTTTAATACAAATAATGATATAGATGTCATTTCGTTTCTGCCTCCAAAGCATATATCCGATATGCTTCTTAAACGATATGAAGATGTTGTACACCCGATCATGCCAGTTATTGATTTGGTTGGAGTTTATAAACGAGCTGAAGGGCTATGGACAGGAGGAAAGGCCAGGCTACTTAATGATTATCATTTCATGGCAGTATATTTCTTGATACTCGCATATGCTAGCCGGTCTTCAGGCTACGATGTACAGAACCATAATGTTACATCATCTCTTCATCGATTATTTATTAATGCTGCAGAGCATTTTATGTCTTCATATGTATATGTGGGTACTCCTAGTGTCAATTCATTTGAAGCTATTCTACTCTATGCAATGTTTATGTTTGCCGGTGAAACTGTTCAGTCCGGTAGAGCAGTTACATCTCTTGTCTACAATATGTCGCAAACGCTAGGTCTGTATAGAAAGGTGCCAGCAGAAGCGTCTGAAGAGGATATAAGACAGAATAGGCTGTTCAAGATCTTTTATTCGTTTGAAAAATCTTCTGCTTTAGATTTGGATCAGCCTTCGTATATCAACGATCGATATTGTTATTTTAATAACATCAGACATATTAACCTCAGTAGTGCTTACACTGGATTTGCCTCGGTTCAATTTCAGCTATCACAGATGCTTAGTAAGGTTGTAGACGAAGTCTTTGGAAGAAACTCATGTCCGTCACAGGAGACTATCAGAAATCTAGATAGTGAAGTCAGGAAGGCAATTGATTTAATCCCCGATACATTAAAGTTAGTACGACCAAAAGAAGATAACATTAGTATCAGCAGGACTGATGTTAGCCCTGCAGTTTTAATGCAGCAGTATGTGATCGATACTCTTGCAAATAAGATTGTGTTTATGCTTCATAAGTCATTTATATCCAGAAGAAATAACGCCGGGCAGCTTTACGCAGAGTTTGAATTTTCAAGAAAACAGGGGTGGGAAGCTGCTTATTATTTAATGAGAAACCAAATCGAAGTATTCGCGAATCCGGATCTTCAAGAGTTTGTATGGTGTCATTGGCATTATGTTCATTATCAAGCATTTCTTGCTGCGCTTCTTGTGGCACTGGATTTCAAGCAGTGTAATGAGCTGTCTGATGAATTGAGTGCTCCAGGGAATGAAATCATGGCTCTGGTTAAGCAGCTGCGTGAGCAGTATTATGCCATGAGAATAGCTACAATGTGTGCATCAGCTAGATCTCACCTAGTTTTGTCAGCAGTACTACAGGTCAAGTCCGAATTTGATATTCCTGAATTATTTGGCCCGTTTGTGTCGAAGAAAAGTCAGACTCCTGAATGCGACTTACTTGGCGTGAACGAGGTAGGTGATATATCGTATCTTGATGCGGTACTAGACGAATCATTTTTCGAAAATGACACGTATAATTCTTACTTCACCAATGCTTCTGCTATTTATAATACTGCCATCAATTAGAGTGCTAGGTTATTTTATTTATATGGGAATATATTACGCTTATATAGTCTCCGTCGTCTGCGCTCCGCTATTCTCGCTTCACAGATCATTTTAAGGTTAGGTTTCCACTTTCCAGGCCTTCATTAATGTTGGACCCCTGCCATCTTTTGCTTTCAGGTCTGTTCAAACAAAATGTTGAGATTGTCCAAGCTATCCGCTCATGTGGCTATTCCCTTGAGTCGTCGTGGGTTGGCATCTAAAATCAAAGCTGGTCAACCGACATTCGAGACTCGCCCGCATCTCATTCAAGAAGGAGACCTGACTCCTGGTATATCAGCATTGGAATATTACGCGAGAAGACAAAAAATTTTACAATCATTACCAAATAGAAGTACAGTGGTTATTCCAGGAAATATAACACAATTTGCAACGCAATCCGTGTTTCATCAATTTATTCAGGACCCTAACTTTTATTATCTCACTGGATTTCTGGAGCCGGGTGCTGCCTTGGTATTGCATAAAGAGAATGAAAACTCTATGAAGTCAATTTTCTTTGTGGCGGAGGAAAATCCAGCTGTTGAGCAGTGGGAAGGTGAAAGAACTGGCACAAAAGGTGCAGTTAGTTTATTCAATGCTGATGAAGCATACCCTTACGACCAACTCGAGAGTAAGCTACCTATTCTTATAAATGGTGCCAACGACTATGTATTTGCTGAAACGGAATTCCATCCACGACACTCTCCCTTTTTCCATGGTCAGTTGAATACCATTTTAAGGAATTCTTCAATTGGAAGATTGGAGAGCGCTATCAAATTAGTAGAAAGTAGTCGTATCGTGAAAAGCGAATGTGAAATAGATGCCATGAGAACAGCATCGGAAATGTCTGCAGAGGCATTCAATAATGCTTACAGTATTAGGTTTTCTAGAGAACATGATCTCCACGCATTTTTAGATTATCAATTCAGGGCCAATGGATGTCAAATGCCTGCCTACTTGGCAGTTGTTGCAGGAGGACGCCATGCGCTAACAATTCACTATACTCGCAATGACGACTTATTAAAAGACGGAGAACTTGTTCTGGTTGATGCTGCCGGAAAGTATGGCGGATACTGTTCAGATATCTCGCGAACATGGCCAGTAAACGGAGAATTCACCGGGCCACAGCGTGACCTGTATCAAGCAGTCTTAAATGCCCAAAAGCAATGTATAGAACTATGTACTGTTAGCAAAGGGGTCTCTATTGCCGATATCCACAGAAGTTCTGAAGATTTCCTCTATACAGAACTGTTGAATGCAGGGTTCTCGGGTTTAACCCGGGGACAGGTAAGAGAACTGTATCCACATTACATTGGCCATAACCTTGGTATTGATGTCCATGATTTAAAGACAGCATCTAATTTTGTTCCTCTAAAACTGAACCAAGTAATAACTATCGAACCAGGAGTATACGTTCCTGAGACTGATAAGTTCCCCAAGCATTTCCAGGGGATTGGTATTCGTATTGAAGATAACGTGGTCATAGGTGAGGATTCGTATGAAATCCTGACAGTGGATGCGATCAAAGAAATAGACGATATTGAAATGGCTGCTGGCATCTAGTTCAATTGAATTTAGCCTTTTCGAAAATTGGATAAGACAGTGTCCCAGGTCGATAATATTGTGAGCAGCCTTATCCAGAATGTAGGTCGTAGTAATTGTTATTATCTTTTCTTTATACGTATATATATAGACTGGTTTAATGGGCACCAGGGACATGAGCACCAACAACATGGCCATTAGCAACACCGGAATTTGGAGTCCAGCCACCAACTGATACGGATCCAACATCAGAATTGAATTTTTTGATCCGAGCTTCCATTTCGGGTCGAAAGTTTCTGATAAGACCTTGGATGGGCCATGCGGCAGCGTCTCCCAAGGCACAGATAGTGTGTCCTTCGATTTCCTTGGTCAATTCGTAGAGCATGTCGATTTCACGCTCCTTGGCTTGACCATAACGGAATCTGTCCATGGCTTTGAGCAGCCAAGTAGTACCTTCACGACATGGG
>JAJMAW010000041.1:96550-111877 GCA_030565085.1 Sugiyamaella pinicola | reverse complement strand
CTCCGCGAAGCGGAGCTACGGGTCTGGGCAGAGCCCAGCCGCCGGAGGCAGTGAGGGGGCCACAACGGGAATAAAAGGTTTATTTATGTACAAAGCGGTTATTAGGCTGCAAGTCTGTTGATGACAGAGACAATATCATCCTTCGGTTGAGGGGCGTCCTCGGGTCTGTTCCAGGCTTCGGGGAACGGGATTCTGGGACGGATGGGTTTGTTGCGGCGTCTTTTTGCTTCCATGTGCCTCGTTTCGAGGGGCACGTCAGAAAAGGAGTCGCTACTGTCTCTAGCGGCTTCTAACAGGCTTTTCAGAATGTCGCCGATGAATCTTTTGTTTTGAGCTTGCTGAGGGAATTTCGATGAGCTAATGGTGATGTTATTAGTATCTGAGTTATACCTTGTTCCGGCTAGTAAACATAGCTTGTGTTTCTGAGCATCGGTCAGGCCGAGGTCGGAAGGAGAGAACTTGACAGTGACCTTGCTCGAAGCCGGGTGGTCTTCGCCAAGAAACGTGTTGTACTTGAATTTCAACACGGCTTCGTCAGAAGGGGGTCTATAAGGTGATGCCAGCTCTAGAAGGTGAGTGTTAGTTGCATTCCGGCAGCTGGGCGTCTCGCTCGAAGAAAATTGCTAGAAGACTTACTTGTAAGTTGTGGGAGATCGTAAGCGGCGACTCGATTATATTCTCTCTGGACACGATGTTCACGAAGCTGGAGATGACCTAAACTGGGCAGGTCGTCATATTCAAACGGACGATGCGCTTCCGTGACAGGAGGAACACTGAATGTTGCGACGTCAGCACGGTCTACACGCTGACGGTCTTCAGGAGACAGTCGCTCATAAGGAACAGAGCCGACCTGAACCGCACCGTAGAGTTCTCGGAGCTTGGCTTCGGATATACCAAGCTCTTTACCGGCTTTGAGTAGAGGCTGAAGATTCTCTTCGGATTTCTGATATCCGTATTTCGACTCCATTTTTTTAAACCCTTCTTCTAGGATCTCTTGAGCAGACATGTCTCCATAGAATGAGCTGGCCGTGACAGAGAAGGCTCTGATATGAGTAGATTTTGGGACAGAGAGTGCCCGCAGTGGGACACGTAGTGACTTTACAGCAGCCATTGTAATATATTTATCCCGTTCTATTTGATTTGACAATACTGAATTTTTCAGTTTTGAAATTTCATACATGCGTACTTCACCAGTCAGGTGAACGTCACGTGGCGTTTATTCAAAACCCTAACATCCTAATGGAAAATTGAAAAATCCCATGTCAATTGTTAGAGGAACAACTTTTAACTATACTACAAGATTCCAACATGTCTTGGGTATCCAGAAGTTCGACAGTGTTTGGAAAGACGCTTGGTCAGAGAACAATAGCCCAACAGTCACTACCGTCTATCATTAGACTCAGATATGCTTCTACTGCTAGTAATAGCTCTAATTCAAAAAAGCTTTCTACGGCTAAATACCTAGTCTCGTTAACGGAAAAAGAGCTTGGAGAAGAAGGAATTGCGCGCTCAGACGCTGACGCTGAAGCACAAGGGTGGATTGATGCATTAAACGAGGTTCGCGAAGAGTTCAGGGCCGAAGGAGGATTCAGTCCTAGTAAAACTTTTGCGCCTCCTGGATCAACTGATTTCCAGTTTTTCCGCGATGTCCCCCGCGAAGCTGTAAAATCCTTTGAACTCACGAGCGAACAAATGGAACAGTACGAAAAAATTAGGGATCATAAACTACCTGCTCGTAACGATCCCACTATTGAGTACCTCACTAAACTGATCATGCGCCATGGACTTAAAGCCCGCGCTCAAAAATACATGTCGCAAGCACTATATCTTGTCCATCTAAGGACTCGTCAAGACCCAGTAGCACTCCTCAAAGATACATTAGAGAAAATGGCTCCTTTAGTCAAACTAAAACGATACACTGACGGAGGAGCCAGAGCCGAGATGATTCCTGTGCCATTATCTGAACGTCACAGACTCCGACAATCGTGGCTCTGGTTACTAGAAGCTTCGCGTAAACGACCCAGTAAAGACTTCTCGGTCCGTCTCTCCGAAGAAATCCTCTCTGCCATCCAAGGCCGGTCTCCAGGATTCGAAAAGAAGACCCAGCAACACAAACTTGCCATTGTCAACAGATCATACGTTTCTTTAATGACCAAAAAACGATAACCGTCTGTGTACCTTGTCTACCTGTAAATAAACTGTTTGTCATCCCTGCTCTGCCTCCGGCGGCTGGGCTCCGCCCAGACCCGTAGCTCCGCTTCGCGGAGAACCAAACCGGCTCTTTATCAGCTGTCATCCCGCTCTGCCTCCGGCGGCTGGGCTCCGCCCAGACCCAGAACGAAGACTAAACCAGCTCTATCACTGTCATCCCTCTCTGCCTCTGGCGGCTGGGCTCCGCCCAGACCCGTAGCTCCGCTTCGCGGAGAACGAAGACCAAACCGGCTCTATCACTGTATTTCTTGTATAAACTGTCATTCTGGTCTGACTCCTGCTACTGGGCTCTGCATAGATCGCTGCTTTCGAAATAGCAGTTTTGATGGTGACCTAACCGAGCCGGCTCTGGCATTATCACGATCTCTTGCACCCTATCAGAGCGGTACGATACAATTAAAATACAACAAAAGCAAAGGATTAAATAAGTGTTTCTGAGACAGGTTCGGACTTTCGACGTTTTTTATCTTTCTTTTTCTCGCGTTTAGTCTTGTCAGTGTTAGTAGGGGTGGTAGTAGATAGGGGGTTCTGTGGAGCAGAGGGGATTGCACCAACAGATGTGTTATTATTATTACCAATTGTCTCCTTTCTCTTTCTCTTCTGTGGTTTGGGCAGGGTACTACTAACTTCAGCTGTGAGGGATTTCTTGATGTTGCCCGGTTGTTGCTTCATCATCTTGGCGCCCGTGGAACTAGGCACCATCAGGTTGCCCATGCCATTAACTGCAATTCCTCCGTCGCCTACAAGGGCCTTTTTGGTGTCATAGGCTTGTTTCTCGACATTATAATGGCTCATTAATTCCTTGTATTGGCTTTTCCACGCTTCACGTTCGGCCTCGGACAGAGCATGCCAACGGGCACCCAGTTCAGTAGTCAATTCGTGGTTGCCGACAACTTCGCCAACGGGCTTCGATGCCTGAAGATCTGCTTGTACTAGTTTGCGGTTGGCCGACACAAATAGGAAAAAGGCAGTAACAGGCTTCTTAGGGGCATTGGGGTCTACGGGAGCACGCTGACGCTTGACCTTCTTCTTCTTAACGCCATTCTCGTCCGACACCCCGGTACTGCCCAGAGACGAAGGGTCTACTACCGAAGGCGACGACACATCTAAATTAGCAGCAGCAGCAGCAGAAGCAAAGTCGGCATCAGTATGAGCAAGCGATAAATCAGTAGCAGAAGAACCCAGAATAGAAGACAAGTCACTAAGCGACGACGGGAACCCGCCAGTGGATCCAGTCAATTGATTGTAGAAATCAATTGTAGCCCCTGAAGCTTCCTGAGCAGCCTTGGACAGCGTGAAAAGAGCGCTGATGAGCTGGGACGAGTCGACGTTAGTAACTGTGAGCGAGGGGAGTCTGCCTCCGGCGGCTGGGCTCCGCCCAGACCCGTAGCTCCGCTTCGCGGAGGGCTTGGATCGTGGGCAACGTTGAACAGGACCAGAAGGACGCGTGTGGCATGGATGACGGTGCGAAGTGCGCGAAGCGAGCGAAGCGACACGAATGAGAAGAGCAAAGAGCGAAGAACGAAGAACGAAGAACGAAGAGTAAGAGTAAAGAACTCTCTGCTCTCTGTCATAACACATTCATCATACCACGACGCGAATTGCTCTGAACATTGACTGTCGCTGTCGCTGTCCTGTCGCTTCGCTTCGCTTCGCTTCGCTTCGCTTCGCTTCGCTTCTCTTCGTTATACGCGTAAACAAACGCGTGCTGTCGTCTCATTCCTTTGACACTGACAGTAACCTGACAGTTACCTGCCAGACCTGACAGACCTGACAGACCTGACAAGACCTGACACTGACTTGGCTTCATGCTGTCTGCTTCTCTCATACAAATGTTGTGGCATTCTCATTTTCTTTCCAATGTTTTTTTATTGAAATTGTCACTTACCGCATCTTTTTTGATTTTCAATAGAGCAGCGTTAGGCTCGGTCATTACAATATCTTTGTCGCCGTCTAAAGGACTTTTATGTTCAGCCGGTAGGTGGTTTGTGGTTTGTCGCGGTTGTCGCCCAGGTAGGGGCGAAAGGTAGGCTACAAGTAGCCGGTGATGGAAGTGCAAATTGGTTTCGCCTGGTGTTTTGGCACAGGGCTAGGGTGGGTTGCTGGGGTACCGGAGACGTATATCTAGGAATGGCCAGCGTATAAGAGGGACTTGCCAGTAGGGAACGAGCACGAGCACGAGCAGAGCACGAGCAGGGAAGGGCTGAGCCTGGCACTGGGCCTGCCTGCCTAGAGGCCAGCCACACCAACTACTTTCAAGCCTAAGAGAAACGCTGGCGCTGCGCTTAGGCCCACATCGGCTGGCTTGGATTGAGCCACCACCCGCTTGGGCTTGGGCGTTACTTGGCATTGGGACTTAGGGGCCAGGCGTAAACAGATCAGATAAACAGGTAAACAAACGGAGTAGGCAGGAAAACAGGCCAGCAGGGAGAGAGGCTGGCAGGGAGGGAGGTAGGCCAGCAGGCAGGGAGAGAGGCTGGCAGGCTGGCAGGCTGGCTGGTAGCTGGCTTAATGTAGCTGGGTGGGCTCACAACAACAGATGAGCACCAGCACCAGCAGCTGGACAGCCAAACAGCCAAACAGCCAAACAGCCAGACAGACAGCCAGAGTTGGGAGAACTCGAGCACGAGCACGAGTACGAGCACGAACACGAACACCAGGCGGAAAGAAGCCAGGGAGAATGTAGAAACAGAGCTGGATAGGCAGGCAGGCAGGCAGGCTCATAGTAGGCCAGATCAGAACAGCAGCGAAACGAACTGGCTGGGAGTTGTAAGAGAGAAACACAGTAGGCGGAACGTAAGAAGCTGAGAAGATGAGCTGCCACGCTCTTCAACACCATACCAAGGTACCAGGATGGTGAACCGTACACACCCACTAAACCATCACAACAGCGTCCCGCTGCGCTGCTCGCTGCTCGCTGCTCGCTGCTGAACTTCATATTCTTCATGCTCTTCATGCTCTTCATGCTCTTCATATTCTCATCTCACTTGTAATTTCAAGCCATAGGCAGCCATTCATAGCCGTACATCCCTTTGATCCCAGTTCGTTACATTTATTCTTATATCAGTTACATAATGACGATAACCTCGCTAGAGAGGTAGTCAGATCGGCTGTTATAAAATGGTTGCTATTGGCAGCCAGCGATCTTTAGCCAGCGTAGGAGCAGCCAGCAGTAGCCGTAGCCAGCAGTAGCCAGCAGTAGCCGCTGCCCCCTGGCTGGTATCCCCTGCTGCTGCCCCTGCTGCCTGCTTACTGCACTCTAACCCAAAGCCAACTAAAGTTTTAAGCGCACAGTGCGCAGCACTCTGGCTCCGGCGGCTGGGCTATCTCCACGGTCTTAGCCCTCCGCGAAGCGGAGCTACGGGTCTGGGCAGAGCCCAGCCGCCGGAGGCAGACTCCTCGCGCCGACGTGGGGGGTTTGTCCGAGCCGGCGCGAACGCGGAAAAAAGGCGGACTAGGAGTGCGGCCGCCGTATTATGCACGCAGTGCGACGACGTGTCGCAACAGCTGCGCTGCTGCACAAGCAACCAGTGCTGCGCTGGCTGCGCTGGCTGACGTTTCCTCCGTAGATATACAGGGGGCTGGGCCAGCACTCACAACAGTGGGCAAGCGTGGCAAGGCTGTTGTTGTCGTTCGGATCGGCACGCTAATACGAGATCAGGGTCTGGGTCGTCTCGCCGGCGTCGGTGTCGGCGTCGGGGTCGGCGGCCACCGTGCAAAGGGGGCATTCGCCTCCGGCGGCTGGGCTCTGCCCAGACCCGTAGCTCCGCTTCGCGGAGGGCGGTAGGGTCGTTGGCCATGCTGAGTGCTATGAGGTCCCAGCCCTCGAGCGCAGCTCGAGCTACGGGTCTGGGCAGAGCCCAGCCGCCGGAGGCAGGGCCCAGCCGAGCCGCAGGCGTTGCTTTTTCTTTAACATTTCTGCACTATGCCGTTTAAACTACGATAAGAGAGAGTCAAACTCCGCACTAACCGTAATGATTAAAGACAGGACGCAGCAATTACAGCAGCACTAATTTTACGCTGAAAATGTATACCGGCTAACTACCACCATCTTTTTTCTTCTTCTAGACCTTAGCGACTGTGCGACTGTGCGACTAGCACTGCGCTGCTAGCTCTGCTCCGCTCTGTGCTGCCAGCTCTGCTCTGCGCTGCCAGCTCTGGTACTGCTACTGCTGCTAGTGCACATCCTCGTCCTCCCTCGACCTCGACAGGTTCGGCTTGGCTCGTCCTGTCCTGTCACTTTACTGCCTCAACCCTGTTCTGTATAAATTAAACGTTTCTTGCTCTCGGATTAATTTCTTTCTGTAGTGTAATAAATTCAGGAATTGGAGAAGAAGAAGACGAAGAGAAGACGACGACGACGACGACGACCAGTGACAACAGAAGAGATTATTTGTATCGCCTCAGTCACTATCACGACCATATTTCTGTCACGACCACATCACTGTCACTGTCACGACCACATCACTCTCACATCACTCTCACATCACTGTCACTGTCACTGTCACGACCACCACTGTCACCACTACCACTACCACAACCACCACTACCACCGCCACTGTCACGACCTCTACCACTGCCACGACCTCTACCACCATCAATCGTATCAACCGCTATTACCACAGCCTACCAGCGTAGATAGCACCAGCACCAGCACCAGCACCAGCACAGCTGCTACCTTTCCAGCGGATCCGCCTACTGACCTGAAGCTCAGTCTACCGCCACTACCGCTACTACCGCTACAACTACCAGTCCAGTACCACCACCACCTCATTCTCCATCATCTCCCTTTCCTCCCTCATCTCCCTCACCTCCGTCGTCTCCTATAACTCCCAGCCTACCACTGCTTCTACCCATTATTTACCGAGCGCATACGCACAGACCTACGCTACGCAACGCAGAAATTAACGCACACCCCGCTATACCCTCACACCACTGCACTGCACATTCTCTTATTGTCGACGGATCAACTTCGGGTTTACATGTGATAAATCACAAACTTTGTGAAAAATTTCATATTCACCAATATATAAACAGCCAAGAAGAACAAGTAGAAAAGAAGAGAAGAAGAAGAAGAAGAAGAAGAAGATAAAAGAAGAAGAAGAAGATAGAAGAAAGTAAAAACGACTCGGCTATTAGTTACATTGCCTTCTAGAGAAACTGCCTCATAGCTATTCTATCATCAACGCCAGTCTAAGGATCTTCTTTTATTCTAATCCTCATTGTTTTGATTTCATATCTAGTATCTAGTTTGAGAATCAATCATCCAATCTTCATAACCCCATCTGCCTCACCTACCCATCTGCCTCACCTACCCACCTACTTCACCTACCCACCTGCCTCACCTGCTCACCTACCCACCTGCTCACCTACCCACCTGCTCACCTACCCGCCTGCTCACCTACCCACCTTTCTGCCACACCATGGAAGTAAATACATCTACAATGTCTTCCTTGGTCTATCTACCGAATCATAGACAAAAACATATTCACAGAAAACTAACTGGCACCCCCCCTCAAAGTCCTGGTTCAAGTACCTCCATCTCGTTGGGTAATCAATTAGGCAGTAAAGATGATAAACATAATTACACTTCTCATAATACCTCCCTGGCAAGAAAAAAGTCTGCATCCTCTTCCTCATCAGCATTTCTACCTCATTATAAACCTATACATATTCGTTCTTCAGCATCAATTCTATCTCTCAGTAAACAAAGCCCTCCTTCATCATATGCTGGCTTCCGTCATCTTGCCATGATTGTATTGTTTGTAGGTAATCTTCGCTTAATGATCCAAGATTATCAGAATTATGGTTTTATCATGACTTTATATCGGTTGGGCATATCGAGAAACGATGTTCATTTGGCTGGCATTTTGCTGTTGAGTACTCCTGTCCATTTGTTGATTGCCTTGTTGATTGAATTGGCTGCGTCAAAAATCGTTCTTGAACATGGAAAAACTGAAGTCAATAAACAACAACACAAAAAAAAGTACCTTTGGACTTTTTTCGCTGCTCTTCACACCATTAATGCAGCTCTAATTCTTTTAATCACTAGCATCACCGTCTATACCTCCATCTGGCATCCATTGATTGGCTCTATTTGTGAATGTCATTCTGTAGTCCTTTGTCTCAAGGTATCATCATATGCCTTGACAAATCGTGACTTGCGAGATGCATATCTAGAAGATTCTCCGGTCCCTGAATTATATGGAGCAAAGTACCCTCAGAACCTGACACTTGGAAACCTTGTATACTTTTGGTGGGCCCCTACGCTTGTATATCAACCACAGTACCCTAGAGCACCTAAGATTAGATATGGGTTCCTTGTTAACCGTATACTCGAAATGGTAGGAACCGTTGTTCTTATTTGGTTTCTGTCTGGTCAATATGCCATTCCTATTCTCGAAAGCAGTCTTGTTCATTTCCAAAACGCCGATTTATGGCAGATCTGTGAGAACATTATGCGACTGTCAACCGTCAGTATCATTGTATGGCTCTTGGGATTCTTTTTCATTTTCCAGAGTTACCTCAATTTCCTTGCTGAGCTTCTTCGATTTGGAGACCGTGATTTCTACCAAGACTGGTGGAACGCCGGCTCAGTAGGTACTTACTGGAGACTATGGAACAAGCCAGTGTCAAATTATTTTCGACGACATTTCTATGTTCCTCTTCTTCGTCGTGGATGGGGTCCTTATAAATCGTCTCTGGTGGTATTTTTCATTTCCGCTGTCCTCCATGAGATTGTCGTCGGCATTCCTACCCGAAACGTCATTGGTGTAGCGTTTGTGTGTATGATGCTCCAAGTCCCCTTAATCATGGTCACTGCACCACTCGAGAAAATGCGTGGCCCTGCTACCACTGTTGGTAACTGTATATTTTGGCTCTCGTTCTTCCTTGGCCAACCTGTTGCAGTCCTAATGTACTATTTTGCATGGAATGTCAAAAACGGTACCCACATTAAAATATAATAACAACTTATAGACAACCACTAATAAAGTCCTTCCTTCCCTGTCTCCCCGTGTTCGCCTCCGGCGGCTGGGCTCTGCCCAGACCCGTAGCTCCGCTTCGCGGAGAGTGCATAATATACCGTGTTGTACATAGTTTGAAATTACAAAAACAACTTTTTTTAAAGATAAAATGCTTCTCTGTCACGACGCTGTTTGGCTCTGTAAAAGGCGAACCCAATGTACCCGCCAGCTGATACCGAGACTAACAGGAGCACTTTGATGAAAAAGGAACCCCACGATGATGACGACGAGTACGATGAATGTGCAGAATATGGATCGTTGATAGGTGCGTTTCTGTTGCCATTCATATAATAGTCGACTTCGGCATAGTTTGAAGGTGGATTGTCTAAAGAATATACATTGATACTGTAAATGTCATGATACTCGGAAAGCTCGCCTGTTTGAGCTGAGAATCCGAGGAATGCAGGTTGGCTAACGTCAATTTGATTGGTTTCAAAACACTTCTCCCACTTACCCCGTCCTTTGTAGTTCAATTCAAGAGACAGGAATTTACCTTTGACATATGTGATTCTGGCTTTATTGCCCTCGCGTGAGTTATGAAGCCCCCTAGCACTACATCCAGCGATTTCATTAGCTGCACCATCGTGTGCTTGATCGTAGGCCGTCTCTCCATCGCCATGCATTACCATGACATATGGGAAGATCTTGCCAGGGCCATTGTTTTTGTAAGTATCAAAAAAAATAGCTGTACCCCGGAACTTATCGCGAAGCCCAAAAACTGGACCCTCGTCGATGACGCGCTCGTTCAAAAGCCAGATGGCCATTCCATCTCCATAAATAGAAGACCCCTGCCCGTCAATGCCAAACTCAAACTCGACCTGGAAGTTGTCGGGCATTGATGGGATCTTAGACATGAGCCAACCTCGTTTATCGGGTAGGTCCGGAGTCAACCGAATGTATTTATCGCCTCGGATAAAGGTGCTTCCGCCATAGTCATAATATCGACTTTGGTAGTTCTTGTCCAGAAAAGGCTGCTCCATACGATGAGCTAATGATTCAGTTCGCGAGAATGGGTTCTCTTCATTAGTGAATCGCGACACCTGAGTTCGCGGCCTTGGCTTTCTACGAGCATCGACCGTAGGCAAAGCCAGTAATGATACAATTGCCACTAGAACTGTGAGAGGGTTCATGATTCAATCCACGTCTCTCTGCCAACCAAAACGTAGCTTTTCTAATCCTCTATTAACAGATCTGTGTTGAAATAAAAATCACAATCCTAACGAAAGCAACTGGAAAAAAGTATTTCTGCTACTGTGTTCAATTCTTAACGGGCCGTTCGACGAGTTGGCAGCAGAATATTCGTCAATATACGCACGTGACCGACACGTGAGCAAGCTGCCAACCTGCAGTCCCCCCTGAGTATGCAGGGCCAGTCTTCACCTCCGGCGGCTGGGCTCCGCCCAGACCCGTAGCTCCGCTTCGCGGAGTACGTACAGACCCCTTTTCGATATAGGGAACTTTGTGTTAATCTTGATGACAAAGCGAGCGAGCACGAACATTATGATAAGTGCTAGTGTTGTGAAACACAGGCAAATTAAGTCTATCGGCGAATAAATATTACATACATAGAGAAGAAGAAGAAAACGCCGCGGTCAGCTCCGAAGCTCATCTGGGCAGTGCCCAGCTTCGGAGACAGAATGTAGGATTAATAGCGATGCTTCTTCAGTTGAGGAACGAGGTCATCTGCTGGTTTGGGGTCCCGCAGTCGTGTGGTGGATGATATTGTAGGATTCATGTAACCGAGAGGGTCTGTGGGAGACGCCATGGTACGGACCTGAGTTGTTGGCTCGGACGCCGGTTTCAAGAAGATGGAGAGGGTGTTGTAGAGTACTGATTTCGAGAACGGTTTAGGAAGAATCATTGTAACACCCTTGTTTCGATAGTTTTCAACGGTGCGCGAGTCAAGCTGTCCGTCGCTCTCGGTTGTTGACATCATGGCAATTATTGGAGTATTCGTGTCAAAATTACGGATCAATTCCGTCGCACTCATACCGTCTAGTTGAGGTAGGATGGTGTCCATAAGAATAAGATCGTACTGGGCGGACTCGGCTCGATGGACCGCTTCAAGACCATCGTTGGCGACATCAACATCACATCCGTACTGAATAAGCATCCTTCGGCATATTAGCACACTATTATCGTCTTCATCGGCTAATAACACATGGAATTGGTTGCCAGTCATTTCATTCAGTCGGTTTGATGTTGACATTGATGGGATTGATGTCGATGAGGTAGTAGTAGGAGTATGCTGAGGTTGTTGTTGTACACGTTGTTGGACATCTTGCGATTGTTGCTGGTGTTGATGGTGTTGTTGTTGTTGTTGTTGTTGTTGCTGTTGCTGAGGGTGATGTTGGTACTGTTGGTGTTGTAAATTAGGTATACTAGGTGGTGGTGGTGGCATAATTCCGGCATAACTGCCATCTTTCGTTAATGACTCCAGCAGATTAGAAAACTGGCCATTTGGATCAGTCATCGACAAAAGAGTCAATGTTCTCTGAAAATAAGTGTTCTGTACAAGAAAAGCATCGTGTATCATTGAGAGATTTTTTGACATTGTTCGACTATCTTCTTCTAGCTGCTCTACTCTAGCTGCCAAGAATCCGTTTAATTTACGAACGTTATCCAATTCGTTAGTCAGACCGTTCATCTGGTCCTGGTCGATTGTCATGGGGACATGTCCATTTTGATTCGGGTTTCCAGAACTACCTATAGGCAGTACACTGGGGGCATTACCACTAGCAATATTCTTTTTACTGCTACCAGGAACTTTTCTCTTTATCTTGTCTAATTGATCTTTGTTTTTAGGATTAAAATCTGGATGATGAAATTCCCACGAATTGTCTGGATAATTGCTCCCACCAGTAGTTGACTTGGAAACATTAGCACGTATTTTATGAAAATCGTATTTATTAAGCTGGCGAACAAAGCTGGCAAAGTTTGAATGCTTGAAATGTAGCGGAAGTACTTCTTTCGTGAACTCACTAGCATCAAGAACAACAAAACTATCGCCCGATTCAGACCATCTGACAATATGGTTATGAGTTGGGTCTTCCAACATGGTAAACAGTTTTTTGACAAAGTCTTTTGATTCTCTAGTAGGCTCTGATGATGATGATGCCGCTGCTGCTGCTGCCGCTGAAGAGGCGTTGATGCTGGTATTACTGATGGTATTAGTTGGCTGTAGAGAAACTGGTTCCAGGCCAGTAACCGAATTGTCTGGAACATGAGCCCCTGAGAGTCCACTGACAGCCCCGCCAGTGTCGGGTCCCGGCCCTCCTGGCCCAGGTCCCTGTGACTGGGGAAGTGGTTGAGCAAGACCCTGACCAATACCACTCATTTGATTCTGTGGTTGTCCCATTGACATGTGGACATCAAACCAGGAGTTTTTGGTATTCGAATTATCCCATCTGCCACCAGACATTGTTTTTGAGTTCGTGTAGATGTTGATGTTGACGTGGATGTTGACGCGGAAAATAGATATAGATATGGTGGAGAGTAGCGCCTCGGTACGCAAAAAAACAATTTTTAGTGGTGGTACACGGTATAGTAGGAGAAACAAAAGTTTTGAGGTCTGACACGCGTATTTTAGCCCTTGGACTCCACGTTGTCTAGAAGTATCAAAAAGTTTCAAAAAAGTCCTGAACGCCAAGTATCATTCATTCTCTTCTACTAAATCTCTTATCCTGTATATAGTTTCTTTTCCTGTCTCCTTGTATTCGATCTCTTTTCCGAGATATCCTCTAACCTCACAGAAACAAGAATGGCGAGGGTACAATGAGGATGGCGAACAGGCTCCCCCTTGGAACAAAAAAATAAAATAAAATGAAAATAGAAAGAAAAATAAAATATGACACTGATAGCCAAGTAGAACCCCCGCCGATGTATTAATAGAGCCAAGAGAATGTAATGTCGCGTCCGCTGGTGCCGTATTCCGTTGCCCACAGTGTTCGATAACGCAAACCAGATGAAAGGTGAGACAGGGGTTTTGTTGTTACTGTATGTCTGGTGGCGATGTTCGTGGTGTAAAGAGAACTTGTTGTTCGTTTGCTTATTCTTTCGTTCAGTCTTCTATTCGCACAGTTGCTCTGGCTCGATCGCTCGATCGTTGTCCTCCAAATCTGGAACCTGCTTCACAATGCGAAATGCCACTCCAAACGGTCGTCGTCAGATGTCGTGCTTAAATACTAGGCAAGGAAGGAATAAAAAAAAGATTTTTCCGCCTATCACTTGACTTGGCACGGTGTCCGTCTCCGTCTCTGTAGGTGATCGATTTGTTTGTTATTCTCAACACAGAATCCTAACCGTTTGGTTGGAATAAATATGCGGTCTAGACCCCATGTTACAATATGTCTTCTTCCTAATAGGAATATAATGAACAATAAACATTTACAACATGTTGATGCGGCTGCCGCAATTGCATCTAATGGCCGTTGTATGCGTTAGATTGCAGTCCATGCGAGAAGAGTACGTTCATTACTAAGAAGAGACGAACCGTCAGTTTACCAGCCGTGTGTTTTGAGTCTTTTTTTTTTTCATGTCCGTTGCTTGCTTAGCTCGGGTTCAAAAGTTCACGGTTCAGGTTCAGGGTTCAAGGTCCAGTGACTTGCAACATGACAGCGACATTGACAGGACAGGACATTGACATTGACATTGACATTGACAGCGTATACTCTACCATTCAACTACCACCGTCAGCATCAGCAGCATCCCTAAACAGAGCCATGTCGAAATAAAGTTACAGGGTGTCGAGCCTCAATATAGAAAAAAGTCTCGCATAACATACACTCCGATCATTGATTGATTAGATTACTTCCGACTTACATAATTACACGCCTCGATCTTAATTTTGTTTCTTACTTTCTCTGTTATACAATAGTATATTGAGATCGTCATTGTCGCTCATAGAATGACTCGAGGAGTCACCTATAGTCATTGTATCTGGGTTTAAATAGGGTACTACGTGAGGAGAGTATAGAGGGAGAGATGAAGAGATAAAGGGAAGAAGAGAAAGCGAAGAAGCGAAGAAGCGAAGAAGCGAAGAAGAGAACGCAGTTTCTGAACGCTCTGCATAATTGACATCAAAATGAAGATTATTATTCAAAAAGGGACATCCGACGAATTACGGCCGGTACTAAACAGGCTCCGACAGAGAGTGAAAACCTGGGCGAGAACACATCGGAACACGGGAGTGCAACTGCGGCTTGAACTCAGGGACCTTCTCCTGTCTGCTCTCGATTGTGCGGCGCTACTTTGTGAAACAAGCCGTCGATCACTGCCGCTGTCTCATTAGCGCAGAGGTTCGATTCCTGCAAGATAACCGTCTGCTTTCCGCGGTGAACAAAAGGGTCTTTCTAAGACCTATGACGACGGCCTTGGCAGTCGGTTGTGTGATTTTAAAAATACTTTAATACCACCCTTTCAGACTATACAATTGCCTTAAAATACTATTAAAAAGCCATACACTACCCTCATCGGCTAAAACAATCAATTCAAGCACGTGCTTATTTCAATACATAGTATATGTAGTCTAGATTCTAGGGCGGTTCTAGAACGAATATGGCAGATGGCAGATGTACGTGATCACAGATGACAGCCAGCCGCATAGTACAGGGTCAAAGCTGCAGGGATATCTGTAGGGTCCGGTCCCTGGGCCCGGGTTCAGTTCTCCGTGCTTGGCATCATGGGCGGATCACAGGTGCCGGACGACGGAGATAGCTATAACCGAGTCGGCTGGGTATGCCTCCGGCGGCTGGGCTCCGCCCAGACCCGTTGGCTCGCTTCGCTCGGGCTTGGATCTTTATTTTTTTGTTCTGGCCACGGTGGCTTCATCTACCCCGCCGCGACGACCAACACTACCGATACCGCCCCGACCTGTAGCTGGCTTCGATCGTACTAGGGTCGCGCCCATCGCTCTTTCTCAGGAAGCTGTGTTCCGCCCAGATACGTAGCTCGCCTGTCTTGGAAGTATCCAATCACCAGAGCTCAGATAAGAACCAGCCTCGAGCGAAGCGAGCAAACGGGTCTGGGCGGAGCCCAGCCGCCGGAGGCCGAGTCCGGCAGAAGAAATGCCAAAAAAAAAAAAAAAAAAAAA